>JAVKPL010000556.1:0-15149 GCA_032173675.1 Gastrolobium villosum
ACGCAGTCAACCCTCAGACACGTTTTTTCGACACACAGTCAATTTTTTCGGACACGCGGTCAACGCTCGGACACGTTTTTTTATTTTTTTTATTTTTTATTTTGTTAACTAAATATAAAAGAAATAATTTATAAATTGATTTTTTCTATTATGAAATTTGACATGAAAAATTAACAAAGTACGAAATGTTATTTATATTTATATTTATGTTATGAAATTTAAATATTTGATTGGTTATATGACTTATTATGGACTTTTATATGTATTAAATATAAATTATATTATATATTAAAATTTTATTTAATATCAAAACGTGTCCCAACGTGTCCAAATATGTCATTTTTTAGAATTAACGTGTCAGCGTGTCGTATCCCGTGTCCCGTGTCCGTGTCCGTGCATCATAGACTTCAATTACCATACCTTGCAAATGAGATCGTAACATTCTATCACGTTCCGTAGCTTCGGCGCCTACGCGAGCTAGCTTTCCAGTGGAGACATATCAAGTGGAAGTTCCCAACAAATTTTCTACTGATAAGAGAAACAGACATCATAGGCCTCCAAAGCAATATAAATATTGTATACAACATGTTCAAATGCATGAGCATACTTTATTAAACACTATCACGGGTAACAAATTCCAACCGTCACTCAATGGTATGGTAGACCATAAAAGAAGATTAATCCCAAGACACAAAAGTCTACCTCTTAAAAGCTTCCACTATAGATAGCTTCAATCATAAGTTACTTCCTCCACAAGTAAGCTCACAAAATAGCTTTACTCAAGATAACTATGCAAGGATTATCATATCAATCAATAATTGATTTCAGTGGTTACCAAACCATATAACACACATTCAAATGCAAGTTATAAAATTTATCAAATCCTTGAAATTCAAGGACCAAGGGTTCCAATATGAAGCTCCAAAGATTAATCCTCCAGAATAAGATCCAAAGATCTTAACCTACATGATCGCACATGTTTAATATTAACACCATGCTTGATAACACAAGCTAAACATCATGAAATCATCTTCCACTTTCTCACCCCATGCCTTGGCCATAAGGCCCTAAAATGACCACCTTTGCTTCTAAATTACAACCACACAAGCTAAACTTTATTTCTGTTTTATATTTAATTGGAAAAAATTTATTTTTTTATCTACCTTTACGATTAACACATATATTGTTATGTTCATATGGCATATTAAAACCATATATCATTGTCCCATGTAAATTAATATAGAAATTTGCCTTTACCAAAAAAAAAATGGGAAAAGTGTTTATCATTTTAAATGACATAACTTATATCCTTTCACTCTCACAAAGAGGTGGGACCCACATCTTTATTTTTTTTGTCAACTCTCTCTCCTCCTTTATCTATCTATTTCTCTCTCTTAAAATGACACAACCTTGTATCCTTTTAAATGACACACACTTTAGAATATATATATATATATATATATATATAGAAATCTGCATTTTATCTCTTTTATAATTGTAACGACCCTTTTATTCTTGGGTTTATCATCTATCATTTAACATGACCACAAAAAATTTCCTACACACACAACATTTTGTGGGGCCCGCAAAAAAAAACTCTGGCATGCAAAATGAATCTCTATAACATAACACAATCACTTTTCCTACAACATAAATCTTATAAAACCCTTTATTCTTTGTTAAGTTTCATTCTTATGCACTTAATTATTGGCATTCGTAGTTGGAACGTAACCATTATTTGGATTCATGGCCTTAGAATTGTGTTGATAAATCTACCTGGACGCGGCGCAGCCAGAACCGTGTCAGGTGTCTGACTGAGACACTGTGGGTCACGTCTTGAGCCAGAATAAATCTTTGGTGCTACTGTAGTACCTAGATTCAGTGCATCCCACGAATAGAAACATTACACTTCAGAGGAGAGAGAAAAGATGTGATAGAGAAAAAATAACTTTAACTGACATGTAACGTAACATTTTTATTCATAGGATGTACTGAATCTTTGGTGCAACAGTAGTACCAAAGATGTATTCCTTATGCCATGGACACGTCTAGACAGGTACCATTTTCCATTTCAAATATTCTCCTCCACCAACCCGTGATTGTTTGTCATGCATTCTGACCATACTGCGTTTTAATGCATTAGATAGGTAATACAAATCAGCACGCAACTATACCGGTTAAAATTTATAAAAATAAAACTACTAAGGTGAAACGGCCCTGTTTGTTTGTTTTTATTTTTTTATTGTTTGATAATTATTTTCAAGTAGAATTATTTTTAAACTTTTTCGAGGGGGATGCGCATCCATACATACTCGCATGTATCTATAGTACATCTTCCATCTTAGGATTCCCATTTCATCGTCATTCTTCAAAACCCATCTTACTGTTTACTGCTTTGGTTGCACACAAAAACGAAAACACCCGAGCATTGCTGATTGTGCTTGTCTTTTCGGTTTCCGTTTTTGTCTTCAATCAACTCTTCAACCCAAAAAAAACCAAAGAAAAAACCAAAAACCAAAAACCAAAACATTTTAATTGTCTGTCTTTTTGTTTGAGTTTTCCAATTTGCCTTTGAGATTCCCTGTTTTGAATCCCAGTCCCAGTTTCTTGTGTTTGAGATTTGAAAACACAGAAAATCCAACCAAAAAATCTAAAAGGAAAAAGAAGAAAAAATAGCATATTTCTTGTTTTGATTCCAGGTTGCTTATTGTTTCCCTGTTTGTTTGATTTTTCTTTGCCTTTCAGACTCGTAAGCACCAAAAATCCAAAAAGAAAAAAGAAAGAAAAAGAGAAAAGAAAAAGTTGTTTCATAATATTGTTTACCTTTTGGTTACTTAAAGTTCCGTACTATTTGCTTATTCACTCTGTTCATTCGAAGTGTTGCAGTTTCGTCGACAAGTGACGAGAGGTAACCCATTTGTTCTCCTTCACCCGATTATGTTGTACATCTAGGAGCTCAATTCTCTATCCATGCTTGTATTCTCAATAAGAAATCTTGAATTTATATTCATATTATTCTTATTATCATTTTTGCTGCAGATTATTTGGTTTCTGTTTCAGAAGTCATGTTCATCGCTAGACGACTATACTTGTTGAAGAACTTGCCGTCAATATTGCATATTTTCCTTACAAAACCCGTGAATCGGCTTAGTTGCTGCGTTCATACATGTAAGCAGTTTATGGGCGAAAAAAATTAATTTATTGTTTTTTTAATAAAAAATTACGAAAAAATAGTCGTTTTGAAATTAATTACGAAAATATAGCAGTCAAATACGCCCTACGGGGGGCGTGACCGGTTGGAGAGAGACACGCCCAAATTTGGGCGTGACCGAGGAGAGAGACATGCCCCATTTGGGACATGTTTCACCAGGTGCTGCCACGTAGCACAAAAGTTAACAGATTGACCATGAAAATTTGGAAGTCCATAACTTTTGACTCGGGTATCCGAATTAAGTAATATTTTTTTTGATTCCACGTAACTTTTCGAGATCTACGTAATGACATCTCATTTGACATATTTTGTCTCTCACAAGAAATTTTTTTTTTACAACAATGATACCATAAGAACGTTTAAACCCAAATTAATAAACAGAAAATCACTATTATGATTAGAAACATTCATAGTAAAGATCCGACAGTGTAAACATTTGGGCATGATCGAGGAGAGAGACACGCTCCCATTGGGGCGTGTTTCACCAGGCGCTGCCACGTGACACAAAAGTCAACAGTTTGATCGTAAAACTTTGAAAATCCATAACTTTTGACTCAGGTGTCCGAATTAGGTAATATTTTTTTTGATTCCACGTAACTTTTCGAGATCTACGTAATGACATCTCATTTGACATATTTTTTCTCTCACAAAAAAAAATTTGTTTACAACAATGATACCATAAGAATGTTTAAACTCAAATTAATAATCAGAAAATCACTGTTATGGTTAGAAACATTCATAATAAAGATCCTTATTAAAAAGTTAAGTGAATGCTTCTCGTTTTATTTTGATTTTTAAGTTTTTGTTCGTGATTATAAAGTTATGTCATTTTAAATAAAACTATGTCGTTTTGATATGATTTTTAAGTTTTTGTTTGTGATTATAAAGTTATGTCATTTTAAATAAAACTATGTCGTTTTGATATATTTTTACCAAAATCATAAGGATCTTTATTATGAATGTTTCTAATCATAACAATGATTTTCTGATTATTAATTTGAGTTTAAACGTTCTTATGGTATCATTATTATAAATTCAATTTTTTTGTGAGAGACAAAATATGTCAAATGAGGTGTCATTACGTAGATCTCGAAAAGTTATGTGGAATAAAAAAAACATTACCTAATTCGAACACCCGAGTCAAAAGTTATGACTTTTAAAGTTTCACGGTCAAACTGTTGACTTTTGTGCCACGTGGCAGCACCTGGTGAAACACGCCCCAAATGGGGCGTGTCTCTCTCATCGGTCACGCCCAAATTTGGGCGTGTCTCTCTCCAACCAGTCACGCCCCCCGTAGGGCGTGTTTGACTGCTATATTTTCGTAATTAATTTCAAAACGACTATTTTTTCATAATTTTTTATTAAAAAAGCAATAAATTATTTTTTTTTGCCATTATGCTCTTTATTGATTTGTAACATGTTTGAAAATAAATAATTTTAAAAATATATATTTTTTAAAGCTTTCTTCAGAAATTTTTAATTAAAAACATTTTTAGTTCTAAGAATAGGTTAATCTAAAGATCCTATTAATATTTTTATTTGGTATGTTTTGTCAACACTTAATCTTCACCTAATCATAAGAAAATCAAATTTAATCGTAAAAAGCTGAAATAAACAAAAAATATGTATAAAAATTGGAAAAAAATGTTTATCCTTTTAAATGACACAACTTATATCATTTCACTCTCACAAAGAGATGGACCCACACCTTTTTTTTTTTGTCAAATCCCTCTCCTCCTTTATCTATCTCTTACTACACAACTTTACATCCTTTAAAATGACACACACTTCTCCCATAAAAAATAATCAAAAGAGAGTTCATTGCTTTGGTTTGAAAGAAAAACCAACACAAAAGAGTAAACATCTTGCTGATTGTTTGTCTTTTGGTTAGAGTATTAAATCTGCATTTGAGGTTCGTTGTTTTAATTCAGAGACAGAGTTTCTTGTTTCTGATCTCATAAAAGCCAGAGAATCCAACCATAAAAGTAAAGGAAAATACAAGAAAAATGTTTTATATTGAGTTATTGTTTGCGTTTTGGTTTTAGTGTTCTTTGCTTAACAGATTCTTCTTATTTTACAGCACATACATCCCCAAAAATACAGAAAAGAAGAAAGGAAACAGTTGTTCCATATTGTTTATCTTTTGGTTTCATACCTCGAGAAAGAACAACCGTCAGCTTCCTCAAGAAAAATATTTACTCTTTTGAAGTACTAGGAGTTGCTTCAACAAGTGACAGAGAGGTACGCAATTGTTCTCCTTCACTTCCTTTTAATTTTCCGTAAGTGTAATATTGCGTAATTGCTCCAGGGGTTATGCTCTTTAATAATTTGTAAATGTTTGGAAATAAATTATTTTAAAAAAATAACCGTTTTCTAGGAATTCTTAAGAAACTTTTAATAAAAACATTTTCAGTCCTAAATAAATTAACTTAAACATACTATTAATATTTTTCTGTGTATGTTTTGTCAACTATTTGTCTCTACTGGTCCATAAAAAAATTCAAAATTAAATAACAAAAAAGTGAAAATATATATATATATATATATATATATATATATATATATATATATATATATAGATAAAAAAAGATCAACGACTCTGATTTATAAGCATGTGACACCATTGATCTTTTTGGATCTAACGACTTTCAGATTAGGTGTTAAATTTCAAATTTGACACCAGTGTCAAAGGATCTTACCTCATATATATATATATATATATATATATATATATATATATATATAGGCATTTCTTTTGCCTAGTTTATTTTCTGGATCGAATATGTTTATTAACATTGTTGATTTCTTTGAATTATTCCAATTTGAAGCAATTTTTTATTCCAATATTGCATAGATCTGATTATAAGTTTGTTAATTATGCATTGCAGATCAGTGCCAGTTTAAAATATGATTTTATGATAATTTCTTACTAACTTTATAATTTGAATTATCCAGCAGGAAATTAGCTAGATTAAGTGTGAATTACAAATTAGCTTAATTATGCATATAAGAAATTCTGTTTGTTTTCTGTCTGCATAAATGTATTCAAAAGTGTGAATTACAAATTAAGTGAGCAAGCATCACTAACTAGCTAGTGACTAATGACTGTACCTTGATGTCCATGCTCTCGCTGCGCATGAGGTTTCTTCATTCGCGAAGTTCCCATCTTTTACAACACAACCAAATTAATTCCAAAACGATAGTTGTAACACTCCGTGTATACCCGGTTTGTTATCATATCATCGTATTAAGATATTCAATTATGACGTCATTATTATTAACCGAGTTGATTAGTTAATCCTTTTTCGAAAACATTGTCTGTATGTAAATTACAAATAAACAACTAACTGAAATACCTCATATATAAATGTGTTTCTAGTCACGGAACTACAACACGTAGACCAGACAATATCCTGATAGGTTATATAACTCAAATCTAACTAAACAAGATATAATCAATGTGGCATGGACAATCCCCATACTCATCAAATAAGGCAACAAAGCCTAACAAAGTCTCATCTCAAATAATAATAGCATGACAATAAAGCATAAATCAATATCCAAGCAGATCAGCATAAACAAACAATAAACAGTCAACTAAGCTTCGGCCTCCTATCGGCCGAGGTATCAGCCTTCGAGGTACCTGAATCTGAAAATGTGCCCCAAACGTGGGGTGAGATCTCTAAAAAGAAATCTCAGTAAGACAAGGAGTCCTCAAGGATCTCTCCACCCCAAGCTCACTTACATGTGCAATATAAGTTCAAAAGCGGTTTACAATATAAGTTCCAAAAGCAGTACAATGCAGCAGAAAACCATACCATGTGTGTCAAAATCCTACTGGACAGAGAACATGCAGGAATTACATACGTCTACAACCTATAATCAGTGCAAGACGCCACTTGCACTCCACCCACAGAATCACCATCTTGTATGACACCACATACTCAGGCTTACCGTCTAGGTGGAACAACACATGCATATCATAAGACATTTACACTTAACAGCTCAATAGCATCTCATCAAATCACATTTCATAAAACATCATGCATATAAACCATCCCCCCATGGGGTATGTGGAACCAAACATGGGTAAAACCGAGGACACGAAAGCTTACCTCTTAAGAAATCAATCCCCAAACCAAGTCCCCACTAGCTTAAGGTCCACAAACAGCACAATCACAATCTGTTTAAACCGGTAATCATATCATCAATCATAATCTACAAGCATATGACATAAAAACAACGTTTTCCTTTTACGTTTCATGTCATTAGCCTTCTCACAAAGTCATAAGCCCTTAATCCCATTGATTCTGACTTAGATTAATTATTACAGAGGTTCAAATTAACCAATCATGGGTCCACAAACCCAATATACAGTTCTGTGTGAACAGAATAGTCACTGTCTCGAAATTCCCAGAATATCCGGATATATGTCGGGGCTATCCGGATATCACCCGCCCCATATCCGGATATCAATATCCGGATATCATATCCGAATATTTCGTGACAGAATGCAGTTCTGCATTTTCGCGAAGATATCACTCAAAGGTTCAACTTTTAAGGTTTCTGGACGTTCAATCATGCACTTTTAAGTGTGTTTCACCTTACCAACCCTTAAGTTATCAAGTTCCACTTGTTACATGCATCAAAGCTCATTCTTTCCAAAGAAAATTCAAGAACAAAGGTGGTGGAGCTTACCCAAAGCTTAAAACAAAATCAAAGGTGCTCTTGGAGCTCACAAGTCAGCCTCCAAGTTCAGACTTTAAGGGTGCACGAAAATAGCATGCAAGCAAGGTCCTTTCCCAACAAAATAGCTTATTGAAGCCTCAACAACCCAAGAAAATGCTCTCACTCCACCCAAACAGTGAACTCAGACCTTCCTCCTCACACACAGAGGTCACAAACTCAGAAATGGTGGCTCTCTCCCACTCACAATCCTGATTCACACAAGGCCAAGGCATTTTGGTGAAGATTGCAAGAAGAAAAGTGACAACTTGGCTCACAAGAAGTAGAGGGAAAGGTTGTGGCAATGGGAGGCACTCAGCTGCTGACCTAAGTCACGTAGGATCAGATTATGCCTAGGGTTTTGTGCAAAATGAGTATTTATAGTCTTATTAACTCTAACCACACTGTATTAGCATTAATAGCTACGTTTAGCATTTTAATCCCAAACTTAGGATTTTGAACCTAGCCATTTTTCTAAGATTTGTTATATCTTTATTTTATTTTTCGCAACACTTTGCCAGTATGCACTTTTACGTAGCCGGTATAAGTCCTGACGCCAGTTCTCATTATTTTGACTTGAAACTTGACTCACTATTCCGAAATATTATTTTAGGAATATTCTCATACTTATTATAATTTTCCGGGATACTTCATCGGTACGCATCTATACAGTGAGGCAGACCCGGTATCTGCACTTTTCGTCAGAAAAATGACTTTCAACATTTTTAATCACTTATTTTAATTATTTAAGCCTTCTCATAATTATTAGAGTCAATTATGGAATTATTTCCTAAATTCACATTTAAATTGATTAAATTCCTAAGAAAACCCAAAGGGAAATGCTGGTCAACCATACATTCGTAGAGACCAGAAGATTAAGTTGGTTTATTAATTCAGTTCGATGCTGGTCAACCATACATTCCTAAATTCTCTGGTTGACCAGCATGGCATACCACCTTCATTCGTAGAAACCAGAATGATATTATACTCTGATGAGGTGTATTCACTCCATTAAAAGCTATTAAGGTTGTTTTTGTAGGGTTTGAGGTCCTCCTCGTCAAGGTTCATCTTTTTGAAAGCACCCCATAGTATAATGTCAACACTACTTCTTGCATCTATGAAGATCTTCTTAACTCGGCAATTCACCAGGGTTCCAGTAATGACTAGCCCATCTACATGCCCTGGAAAAACACCTTGCATGTCTTCATTTGTAAAATAGAGCAAATGAAGGTCTGGTTTGTTGGGGTCTTCCTTGAATTTGGGATGATCCCGGATTGAAAGGACCTTTTTTAGATACTTTCGCCTAGCACTTATGGTATCCCCTCCTCCTCCAGGGGCTTTGCTGATCACATTGCAATCAAACTCGGCTTTAGGGAATTCATCGTTGTTGGAATCATCTTTCTGATTCCTTTCATCCTTCTTTTTCTTCTCAGGTACCGGGCTCTTGCTCCTCTTCCGGTTTCCAGACTTTCTTTTGTTGTTTCCGGCACCCTGAGTCTTGATCACATACTGGCGTAGTTTTTCTTCTCTAACAAATTTCTCCACAGCATCTCGCAGATCACAGCATTGATCAGTGTTATGACCCGATCCATCATAGAAGGCGCAATATTTGGACTTATCCAAACCTCCTCTATCGAATATGGGTCGATGTCTATCTACTTTCTTCATCTCAGTCATTGCCACCTCTCTCCAAATTTAGGAGCGTGATGCATTCAACGGTGTATGCTTTTCATATCTTCCTATCCGGTCTCTATCATCCAGGTTCCTGCCTCTAGAATCTTTCTTTTTATTGCAGGGTTGCTCCTTTTCCCTTGGGGCTGGGCTCCTCCTTCTTGGACTTGCCCTTTTTCGTTCCTCTGATAGTGCATTTCCTTTGTCCATCTGTTCGAGTTCCAAGTATTTCTTAGAACGAGTTCTGAACTCCTCCAATGTCCTCACAGGGTCTTTGTATACCGACATGGCCAGTCTAGATGATCCATCCATGCCAGCCACATTGAGGTGAACATGAACATTCTCTTGCAAACCCGGCACTCACAAGGTAGCATCTTTAAACATATTAAGGTGTTGTTGGAGAGTTTCTCTGGATTGTTGTCGTATCTTGCCAAGCGCGAATTCAGATTTTGGATTTTTTTGCTAGTTGCAAAATTCAGAAGGGACTTTTGTCCAAATTCCTCAAAAGATCCAATGGAATTGGCAGGGAGGGTTGAAAACCATGCCTGCGCTGCTGTAACAAGAGCAGATCTGAATTGAGGTTAGTTTAGAAAGAAAGGAAAGTAGAGAGGGAATAGAAAAGAGGAAGAAAGAATTTCTGAATAATACTCATACTCCTTTCTAGGCTCATATGCCTTTTAAACCCTTAAAGTGTGTTACAAAGACACTTGGAAAAGTACTAAGGGACTATTACAAAAATACTAATGGGCCATTACATAACATATTAAAGACATATTAAACTATTGCTTCATTGGGTCAGCCCATTACGAAATCATGGACCCAATTGGGCTGTCTCCTTGTCCTTCTGCTAACTGGACCGGTTCCCTTGGAGTCCTTTGGGCCGACGCTGGAGCCCGTATTGCCCTGTGTGTTGTTTGGGCTGCTCGTGTTGAAAGAGCCCATAACATTGTCGCGCTCTCCAAGGGCAGACTTGTCCTCAAGTCTGTGCGCGCCGTCGTTGGAATCCGTAACCTTGGACAGTGGGTCATTAATGGGCAGCAGTCCTAGAGCAGCGTGTCCTTGGGACGCGGAAGGACGATCCAACGGTTGAACGGCTGCCGACACTAGATGAGGAATCGTAGCCGTTAGATCACCTGCAGTGGTGCGTGCCAGCTGGATCCCATCGATCGAAAGCAATGGTGTAGATTGCACCGATACTGGCAAAACGTTGTGAACCGTTGATTTGGGCGGCTGAGTGTGCGTGGAGGCTTGGCCAGTTAAGTTGAACTGGTCAGTGTTCGCTGCTGCTCTCATCACTTGTGTTTCGTCTGCCTGTTGCTCTACCGTTCCCAAAACCATGTTCTGCTCCTTAGGATGAACCTCTTTCTCCAGTCCTGAGTCCGTTTCGCCAGCCATAGTCGTCTCCTTAGAAGGATTCACTACTTCCAGTCCTGAAATAACCTGTTCCTCGCGTTCCATAGATGATAGGAACGTCTCTTTGTCTTCCCATGTCGAGTCCTCTGGTGGAAGGGACTCCCACTGAACCAATACCTGTGTCACCAGAGTTCCACGTCGCCAGATCTGTCGTTCGCCCACCACCGCACAAGGCTTATGGGTCAAAGGAGTGTCTTTGGAAGTGATGGGTAAAGTGTGGATCTGCAAGGAACGGTTGGCTCTGTACGTTTTCAAAGCAGAGATGTGGAACACAGGATGTATTTTAGCTGTGGATGGCAATTTCAGACGATACGCAACGGTCCCAATGCGCTCCTCGACCTCAAACGGACCATAGTACCGAAGTGCCAGCTTCTGTGCCGAACGTCTCGCGACGGAGAGCTGCCTGTACGGCTGCAGACGGAGCAAGACGAGATCACCAGAGGTAAAAACCCAATCTTCCCGCCTTTTATCAGCTTGAGCCTTCATTGTTTGTTGGGCCCTGAACAAGTTTTCTTTTAATGTACTAATGAGGTGCGCGCGTTCGGCTAAGGTGGATTCGACCGCCTCGTTGGAAGAGGACCCCAAGCAGTATGCTAAAAGGTTCGGAGGAGAACGTCCAAACATGGCATTGTATGGAGTGGTTCCTGACGAAGAATGGAACGAAGTGTTGTAATGGTACTCCGCGAGACTTAGAAACTTTGACCATGAAGCTGGGTGAGAATGCGAGAAGGCCCGAAGGTAACTTTCTAAACACCTGCTAACTCTCTCTGTCTGGCCATCCGTTTGAGGATGGTAACTGGAACTAAATTTGAGCGTCGTGCCTTGCAGTTTGAACAAAGACCGCCAGAAGTCACTGAGAAATATCGGATCTCGATCCGAAACAATAGACTCAGGGAGTCCATGGAGCTTTCCGACAAAATCCCAGAAGAGTTGCGCAACTTTAACGGCAGAATATTGGCTGGGAAGTGCGATGAAATGGGCAGCCTTGGAGAAACGATCAACAACTACCAAGATAGCGGTGTGACCCAACGAAACAGGTAAATGGGTAATAAAATCCATGCTTAAATCTGCCCATAACTTGTCCGGTATCTGTAGGGGTTGTAAGAGTCCCAGGGGGAATGATTCGGGGATTTAAGTTTCTGACAAGTATCACAGTGAAGAAAAAAAGTCTTAACATCGTGTCTGATTCCCTTCCAGGTGAAGTTCCGGGTGATGCGGTGCATTGTTGCTTGAATACCAGAATGACCCCCTTGAACCGAACTGTGAAAATCATGGAGAACATGTTGGATCAAGGTAGAACTTGCTGGAAGAAAAATTCTGGAACGGTGGAAGAGGATGCCATTGCGATATCGCCAATCAGCAAAGTCAGTCGGCCGTTCTGCAATTTCTTTAATGAGCATTGTAGTATAAGGATCAGACTTGTACTCGGACTGTAATATTTTTGTGTAGTGTAACACTGGGCCAGTAATGGCTAGGAATTGGGGGGTGGGTAACAACGATCCCCCATCAGGCAACCTTGAAAGGCTGTCGGCCACTATGTTGGTCTTCCCACTCTTGTATGTGATTGTATAATTAAAGCCTAAGAGCTTAGCAAGAAATTGTTGTTGCTCTGGTGTTTGGATGACCTGATTCATCAGGTTATGCAAGCTTTTGTGATCCGTTCGAATTTGGAAATGTGAGCCAAGGAGATACTGACGCCATTTACTGACGGCCGAAGTAATTGCGAACATCTCCCTCACATATACGGATTGCTTTTGCATTAACGGAGATAACTTGCGGCTGTAGAAGGCTATGGGCTTATCTCTCTGCAACAAAACCGCGCCAATGCCCACCCCCGAAGCGTCCGTTTCAACAACAAATGGTTCCTGGAAATCAGGAAGGGCTAAAATGGGGGCTGTAGTGAGGGCCCGTTTAATGGTCTCAAACGCGACAGCTGCATTAGAATTCCAGAAAAACCCATTTTTGGATAAGAGATCCGTTAATGGGGATGCTAAGGAAGCATATTTCTGTATGAATTTGCGGTAATAGCCTGATATACCCAGGAAGGCTCGCACCTGAGTGGCATTGGTGGGCATAGGCCAATCCAATATGGCACGTAACTTATCAGGATCCGGAACAACCCCCGCGCCCGTAATCACGTGGCCCAAATAAGGAATGGAAGGTTGAGCAAACAAGCATTTCTCTTTTTTGACATAAAGAGAATGGGCCTGTAACGTGGTTAACACTGCCTCCAGGTGTAGCAAGTGCTGCGCTGCAGATGCGCTATACACTAAGATATCATCAAAAAATATCACCACAAATTTGCGAAGATATGGGGAAAAGATGGTGTTCATAGTGGCCTGAAAAGTAGAGGGAGCATTAGAGAGAACAAATGGCATAACCATAAACTCAAAATGCCCATGATGGGTGCGGAAAGCTGTCTTGTGAACATCAGCGTCGTGCATGCGAATCTGGTGATATCCTGACCGAAGGTCAAGTTTAGAAAAAAGAGTAGCACCATGGAGCTCATCTAATAACTCGTCAATTGTGGGAATGGGAAATTTGTCCTGTACGGTGATGGCATTAAGTGCGCGATAATCCACGCAAAAGCGCCAAGTACCATCTTTCTTTTTAACCAGCAAAACCGGCAAGCTAAAAGCAGAACGACTAGGACGAATCACCCCCGTGCGTAGCATGTCAGTCACCAAATTCTCAATTTCTGTTTTCTGGTAGTGTGGGTAGCGATAGGGGCGAACTTGCACCGGATTGGTATCAGGCAACAAATGAATATGATGATCATATCCACGTTCCGGTGGTAATGAGGTGGGTGGGGCGAATACAACAGAAAATAGTTGGAGAAGGTGATCGAGTGCAGCACTAAATTCAGCAGGTATCTGAACCGGTGTGGGTGCATCCGAAGTAGCTGTGAGGCACATCAAGCATGTAGAAATGGAGTCATTGTGCAACAATTTCTGTAGTTGGGAGGAACTAATATGGTTGGGAGACGCCTGCGAGTTGCCGTGTAGCAGGATCTGAGAATTATTGTATGAAAAAGACATTGTGAGGGCCGAATAATCGGTGACAATGGGTCCCAAAGTGGATAACCATTGGACACCTAAGACAACATCCGCCCCTTTAAGGTCGATGACATATAAGTCAATCTGAAACAGATGAGACTGTATATCAATCGGAGTAGTACGACACATAGCAGAACATAATAGTGCATCTCCATTTCCTACGTGGACTTTAAAAGGAGAAATGACATGAAGCGTTAAATGGAGGTGTTAAGCCATCCGATGAGTGATAAAATTGTGAGTACTACCCCCATCCACCAGGATTTGTATAGGGAGACCACTGATGTGCCCCTGCAAACGAAAGGAGTTAGAGGAATGATGCCCAAAAAGAGCATTAAAGCTAATAGCATGGGGTGCTTCGGTTGAAGGTTCTTCCGGACTCTCCAGCGTTGGTGGGGGGAGAGGGTCCTCCTCGATGACAATATTTTCATCATCAGTACCTTCCAAATATAACAGAGCGGCACGTCCCTTACAACGGTGACCAGGGACGAACCTTTCATCACAGTTGTAACAAAGGTTCTTTTCACGACGAGCTGCCATTTCTGCTGGGCTTAGTCTTTTAATAGGTATAGAGGATAGGGCCGGTGGCGGTTTAGGGTTCAAGGTATGAGGCACGGTGGTAATGGGTTGGGCTGCAATGGGTGGATTGAGAATAGAAGAGGAAGCGATTGCGGGACGAGGTGGCCATTGTTTAGTGGGACGGGATTCAGTGAACTGGTCCTCGTATACTTTAGCATAGGCAAACGCGGTGGTAACATCGCGTGGTCGATGGACCAAAACCGCTCGTCGGATCTGGGGTTTTAAACCAGAGATAAACAAACTCTTCCGCATAATTGGTGACAGATCCTGAACCCTGCGAGCATTTAGCTCAAAAGCAGCCTGAAATTCCGTCACAGATCCGGATTGTTGTAATTTGGCTAAGGATCCCAAAGGATCTTCGAATTCAGAAGGACCAAACCGGTGTTGAATAGCTTGCACAAAATGGTGCCAGTCAGGGAATTCACCATTTCCCAATAAAGACTCAAACCAGCAAGATGCAGGCATATCTAAGTTGAAGGAAACGAGATCAAGGCGAT
>JAVKPL010000557.1:0-15411 GCA_032173675.1 Gastrolobium villosum
TTGTGCCCTGTAGCTTAAAGATTGAACGCCAAAAATCACTCAAGAAAATAGGGTCGCGGTCCGAGACTATTGACTCTGGAAGGCCGTGAATCTTACCAACAAAGTCCCAAAAGATTTGAGCAATGAGTGTGGCGGAGTAGCTGGGTGGTAAGGGTGCGAAATGAGCTGCCTTTGAGAAGCGGTCCACAACCACTAACACGCCGGTGAACCCAGAGGACAAAGGCAAATGGGTGATGAAGTCCATTGTCACATGTGTCCACAAGGTATCTGGTATTGGCAAAGGCTGTAACAATCCCAAAGGTAAGTGATTTGGTGCCTTCAATTTTTGACAAATTTCGCATTTCTGGACAAAGATTTTGACATCTTGTCGCAACCCTTTCCAGAAAAAATTCATTTGAATCCGATGAATGGTAGCTTGTATGCCGGAATGACCCCCTTGGACGGACGTGTGCGCATCATGTAAGATGTGGTCGCGCAGCGGTGATGAAGCTGGGACGAAAATACGAGACTTGAAGAAGAGGAGTCCATTGCGCACCTGCCATTCCTTTACATTACCAGGATTTGTACTGAGCTCTTGTAATATTTGTGTAGAGTAGGGATCTGTCGTGTACCCGGACTGTAACAACTTAGTATAATTGAGCTCTGGGCCAGAAATGGCCATGACTTGTGATGTGGGGATCGGGTTACCTGTGTCAGGTAGCCTTGACAGACTATCGGCCACAATGTTGGTCTTCCCCGTTTTGTATGTGATGGTGTAGTTAAAACCCAATAGTTTGGAAAGGAATTGCTGCTGCTCAGGAGTTTGGACAACTTGATTCATCATGTTGTGCAAACTTTTGTGATCTGTCCTGATGGTGAAGGCAGATCCGAGCAAGTATTGACGCCATTTGCTAATGGCAGAGGTGATGGCAAACATCTCACGAACATAGACGGATTGCCTCTGCATTGCAGGCGATAATTTCTGACTATAAAACACTAAAGGACGTTCCTTCTGGAGTAGCACTGCACCAATGCCCACTCCTGAAGCATCTGTCTCCACCACGAAAGGTTCTGTAAAATCCGGCAAAGCCAAAATTGGAGCAGTCATGAGCAACTGTTTAAGATGATTAAAAGCAATCGATGCTTCAGCTGTCCATACAAATTTGGATGTGGACAGAAGGTCCGTTAACGGCGCGGCCAAAGACGCGTACTGTTTAATGAACTTCCGATAATACCCAGAAAGTCCCAAGAATGCCCTAACTTGGGTCACATTAGTAGGGGGTGGCCAATCAACTATGGCTTGCAATTTATCAGGATCAGGTGATACTCCCCTACCAGTAATGATGTGGCCCAAATAAGGAATTCGCTGTTGAGCAAAGAAGCATTTTTCGCGCTTGGCGAATAAAGAATGGGCCCGTAATGTACCCAATACTGTCTCCAGATGGCTAATATGTTGTTCAATGGAAGAACTATACACCAGAATATCATCAAAAAAAATAACCACAAATTTCCGTAAAAATGCCGAGAATATAGCATTCATGGTAGCCTGGAACGTGGACGGTGCATTGGAAAGCCCAAAGGGCATAACCAGAAATTCAAAATGCCCATGATGAGTGCGAAAAGCTGTTTTTGCAACATCAGCAGAATGCATTTTGATTTGATGATATCCGGATCGAAGATCCAATTTTGAAAAAATAGTAGCACCGTGAAGCTCATCCAATAATTCATCAATTGTAGGAATAGGAAATTTATCTTGGACGGTGATCGCATTGAGCGCCCGATAATCCACACAGAAACGCCACGTACCATCTTTTTTTTTGACCAACAAAACTGGTGAGCTAAATGCCGAGTGGCTGGACTGTATTACTCCGGCGCGAAGCATTTCGGTCACCAATCGTTCAATTTCGTTCTTTTGGTAGTGGGGGTAGCGGTAAGGCCGGACTTGAATGGGTTTAGAATTGGGTAGTAAGTGAATATGGTGGTTATAGGATCTGTCTGGGGGTAATGTAGTTGGAACTGCAAATACATCCGAAAACCGCTGTAGAATAGTCTCTAGTTGCGGATCCATCGGGTAAGCGGCATCGGTTGGTTCGTCCAGAGAAGGAAAAGAGCTAAAGCACATCAAACACGAAGTGATGGAATCGTGGAGCATTAATTTGTGCAACTGGGAAGAACTGATGTGGCTAGTACTCCCTGTGGTGTTGCCCTGTAATAAAACCAACGAATCCTTGATAGTAAAAGACATAGTCAAGGCTGCGTAATCGGTAATAATAGGACCCAAAGTAGAGAGCCACTGTACTCCTAACACAAGATTAGCACCCTGTAAGTCCAATACATACAAATCAATTGAAAATTGATGAGATTGTATTTCCACCATAATAGCCTGACACGATGCTGAACACAGCAAGGCGTCACCATTTCCCACCCTAACTTTAAAAGGTGTAATAGAATGCAATGTCAAATGTAAGTGGGAAGCCATTCGCATTGTAATAAAGTTGTGTGTACTCCCTCCATCCACCAGAATTTGTACTGGTTGGCCTAAAATCCTACCATTCATGCGAAAAGAATTAGTAGAATGATGGCCAAATAAGGCATTAAAACTGATCTCATGAGCAGTATCCGTGGATGCGGTCACAACTTCATGTGGCTCAAGGTCTGGTGGAACAGGTATATCAATGTCCGGAGGGTCATCGTCTGTGCCCTCAAAATACAGCATCGTAGCACGTCCCTTGCAACGATGACCAGGTACAAACCGTTCTTCACAGTTATAACATTGATTTTTTTCTCGTTTTGCTAACATTTCGGCAGCGGACAGGCGCTTGAAAGGGATACTGGGTAATGCGGGTAGGGGTTTAGAGGAAATAGGAGAGGGTATGGTAGTTAATGGTATGGCTGGAATAGGTTGGGTAGTGTTTGGGGTTCTCACAGTCCAGGGCTTGTTTCCCCTGTTTGCGGATGATACATCTATTGGACGATGAACCAACACAGCCCGGCGGATATGGGGTTTCAAACCGGATATAAACAAACTCTTGCGCATAAGCGGAGTTAACTCAGGGACTCGACGAGCCGAAAGTTCAAAGATCGATTGGAATTCGACTACCGATCCAGTTTGTTGGAGTTTAGCTAAAGATCCCAACGGATCGTCAAACTCGGATGGGCCAAAACGTTGTTGAAGGGCCGTAACAAAAGTATTCCAATCGGGAAAATAACCATTGCAAAATAGGGACTCAAACCAACAGGAAGCAGGCATATCTAGATTGAATGAAACCAGATCTAGTCTATCCTGGTCAGGAACCTGGTGATAACGAAAATACCTTTCGATGGCGAATAACCACGATGCTGGATCGCCAGATCCAAATCGAGGAAATTCAATCTTCATGGAACGATTAATTGGAACCGGACGAACAGGACCAACACCAAGAATGCTGGCTTGAGATGTGGAACCCAAATTAGTCATCTGAGTTTGTAAGGTCTGTAAAAGAGTATACATATCATGGATCTGATGAGTCACACCCTCAAAACGTTGATTCTGATCATCAAAACGTTGAGTCTGAGTCAATTCGAAGGTCTCCAAACGCAGATCTATGGCACGTTCAATGTTTGCCAACTGTTGCTCATGGGACAGCACCTGATTGGCAAGATCGCGGAGTCTGGTGTTCTCAGCCATGACTCAATGAAAGCACCAATGTTATGGGTACTAATGTTACGTAAGAATTAGAGAGAGAAAGAATAGGTAGAATAGAGGAGAAAAGGAGAGGAAGAAAGAGTTTTCTGAATTTGTATATCTCATTTATCATATTAGATCACACTTTATAACCATTGATCTCTGCATAAAGGGTAATACTGGAAATAGGAAAAAGGATGCAATGTTTATTTAGCTATTGGGCTGCTAAACCTAGCCCATTACATAATCCCTAAAGCGAATTGGGTTGGATCTCTTCCTTGGAGGATTGGGCTGCATCTGTTGGGCCGCAACACCCAGAAAATTAATAATAATAATAATAATAATAATATGTATCCTTAGTTATAACGCTCAGCAGTTATGGTTGGTTATGACGATAATTATTATTATTGATTTTGTAACTATTAATATATTAATAATATTTAAAATTTTACGTGCAGTTTTTATAATCAAAATAATAAGTGATGACCGTTACCTGTAATTAATGTTTCAGTTTTTATAATCGGAATAAATGTGATGACCGTTATTAATGTATTGGTTTTAAAATTTCAGCTATAAATAGGAGTCAACCTAACCAAAACAAACCACTTCCCAATTCTTAACATTTCTCCATTTCTCTTCTCCTCTACTTTCTCCCTTCTTACTTCAAATTTTATTTTCCTTTGGTTTCCAACCATTTTTCTTCCACCAATCTCTTTTCTTCTAAAAGGTAGCCAACACGGAGACCAAGTAATCCTAATTTCTAGGTGGTTGTGGATTTGTTGTGTATGAAACTTTTATTGGGTAATCCTAATCTATAGGTGCTCTTAGGTTATCATTTTGTTTGGAATTAATTAATTGTAATCCTAATCCTTAAAGAGTCATAGGTTATATGTAATTTGGTAGATGTGATCCTAATCTATATGTGCTCTTAGGTTATCATTTTGTTTGGAATTAATTAATTGTAATCCTAATCCCTAGAGTAGAGAGTCAATGGTTAGCTTTATATGAATTTTTGATGTAATTTCGATACTTAGGGCACTATAGTTATATTTCCTATTGAATTTATTAGATGTGAATATAGTTATATTAATCTTATATAACATTTCAAATTTCAAATTAATGTTAAGTATAAAAAGTTAAATTAAACAAAAGTCTAAATTAGTATAAAAGGATTATAATATATGTTCTATGTTCTTTCATGTGAAAGGTTGCATTCTCAAAACTGAAAAGTATCCAATGGCCGTAGAGGGAGTGATGGATTCTCGAAGCAAGAAGCCTCGAGGAGGGTTCGCCAAAAAGAAAATGTTCTTTGGAATCAATGAACGTGTTGAGGTAATCAATTTCTTGAAAAAAAATGTTCTTTTTGTTATTGGAATTTCTGGGGTCTTTTTTAATTTATTTATTTTCGCAATTCTTTAACTTTTGTACTATCGTGTGTTTTTTAATTGTTTTTCTATCCTTGTCAATGTGTTTCAGTTTGTGAGTATTTGATTTACATTGTTGTTGTTGTTAATTCTTGAGTTTTGATCAATTTCAACCATTGGCTGTCACTGTATTTTGATGTTTTCCAGCTACATTACACATACCATTGATGTTTTCATTATTAAATTCCCTTTTATTTATCTACCAAAAAAAAGATTCCCTTGTTGCACTGTTTCTGGTTTCTTGTGTTTGTGTTGTGCATTGTTCCCTTTGTCGTTCTTGCAAAGTACTTTTTTGACTTGTGGCAATGTTTATGGTAATATAATATTAAGTTTCTAAAACTTTCCATCATGATCACTATGTTTTTTTTAAAGCTACTTTGTAGTTAACATTAGTGTGTACTTTCTTTTTTATCTGGAATTTCCTTTTCTAGAATTTGAAAAGTTTTGACTTTTGAAATTTTCAGTTGAGGAGTGTTGAGGATGGGTTTCAGGGGTCATGGCACCCGGGGATAGTTATCCATTGTGAGAAGCTAAAGCGCCTTGTCAGATATGATAATATGTTAGATAATGATGGGATTAATTATCTTGAGGAGTTAGTGAATGTTTCTGAAGCTTTGGATGGTCAAAGTAGCTCTTCAGATTTCTATAAGCGCGGTTTCATTAGGCCAGAGCCTCCTTTGAATGAGTTTGATAAAAGGAACCTTAAATTTGGTCTGTGTGTTGATGTGAACTATCAGGAAGCTTGGTGGGAAGGTGTTATATTTGATCACAATGATGAGAAGGAGGAGAGGAGTGTGTTTTTCCCTGATATGGGTGATGAAATGAATTTTGGAATTAACCAACTTCGGATTACTCAGGACTGGGATGAAGTTACAGAGAAGTGGGAGCAGCGAGGGAAATGGGTGTTTCTTGAATTGATTCAGGAGTGTGAGAGGACATCATTTGTTGCAGTTTCAGCAAAGCAGATTTGGTATGATGTACGGGAAAAAAGGGATTTTAACAGGATTGGGGAGTGGACATCCAATGTGAGGGACTTATGGAGAGACATGGTATTGGATGTTGTTGATGAGTACTTTTCTATTACTGTAGAAGAAGTTTTCTCAGTCTTAAACCTTCCAAGCAATGAAATACCAGAGGTGGAGTCTGTTGAACCTGTAGCAAATGGGGACTTGAACACAACATTACCTGAAAAGGAAATTTTGATGCAAATAGATCCTCTTCCTCCAATTGAAGAGGTCTTATCAGAGTTTCAAACTGAAATTCCCCTTGATGATTGACGTGGATCGGCAAGTGTACCGAATCGCGCAAGTAATAAGTAGTAAGTCAGGTCGAATCCACAGAGAGTGTATCTAAATCAATTAAACTATTCTTTTGAAGATTAAATAATCCAAGAGGTTTTTGACACGAATGTCAGGATTGTGTAGAAATTTGATTTGTAAAATAAAACGTATTTTTGTTCTTTTTGAATATTTGAGAATCCAACAAAAATGAAAGTTTGGAAATTTATGAGAAAGCGCTGTAGTTAGAGAACACTTACCAATGATCCCCACCTTTTACTCTGGATTAAGTTTAAATATCAATATATTCATCGTGAAATTTAGATAATTATCAGATAAAAATATCAGTAGTTAATTCTCAATCCCTTGAAGAATTAACCCTTTAATCCCATATAAAACCCTAATTCCTTGAGGTGCCCTATATGAGATCAAGCATAAAGATTGATAATTAAGACATCTACAATATGAATCATGTCTATCCCTAGATCATGTTCATACCGTCGTTCTATCCCCTTTCTAGATTAACAACCGCAGATTCCTCTTGTTGGCCCTAATCCTCATATTTACTATCAATTACTAGATTGATCAGATCTAATAATAACAATAACAATACGATCAGAATAGAACGAAATTCAAAGGATATATATATATATATATATATATATATAAATATAAACTCAATCCATTGTATCAGGGGTTCACAAGGGTTCGTGACCCTAACCACAACAAAGGAGTTCTAGCCAACCATTATCATGGCTAAAAATCCAATATTCAATAAAAACATCAAAATACAAGAACTACAGAAAGGTAGAAGAAGAAGATGTTCCTCTCCAAATCTCCAGAGCCTTCCTCCTCAGAATGACCTAAAATTTGTTCAGAATGACCAAATGTACTCTTTAGGGCTGTCTTTTGCCTTTTTATACACCTCAGAATTCTTCTTTCCTCGCAACTGACAGCTGTCCATTTCAATCCTACGCTTGGAGCGCAGGATCCACGCTCCAAGCGTAGAAACACTGTCTGATTTTTCCTTGTCTACGCTTCAAGCGTAAGGTTCTACGCTTGAAGCGTAGACTCACTGCCTTGGGTCTCTTCCTACGCTCCAAGCGTTGAATTGAACGCTCCAAGCGTGGAGATGGAGATTCTGTCTGATTTCTTCCTGCTCCTTTATTTGACCTTTTTCTCCTATAAACATAAAGAATTTGAGTGAGAGAGTGTCTGACAATTTTTATTCAATAATTTCACCATATATACACCTTTATACGCAGTTTTAGATCTGATTCCATGCTTTTTTGATCTATAAAAGTATATATGCTGGGAGCATATCAAACAATTCCCAGATTTAGACATTGTTGTCCCCAGCAATAAACTGATTCAAACTTAGAAAAATTTACAGCAGTATTTCAGCACAATATCATCCAAACAATCGAAGAAATTACTATGTCATGCCTGACTGAATTACTGCAAGAACTTTCAACAATGCCCTTATTCTCTGAAAAACACCTGAATGTAGTCTGAATATCCCTCACCAAGACAAAATATATCACTCCCACTCCGGTGTTTTTAGGGTATCAGATGTACACAACCATCACAGCCGTAATACTGCCATAGGCTTGATCATATTCTCAAGATCCTTAAAAATGAAGGATTCAAACGCATGCATTAACTGATCAAAAGGACTTTTCAATGGTTTTAATTTGGCCCGGCTAGAGGTAGGAATTTATATGGAAAGTGACTTTAAATAACTATGAGATTGAAAAACTGAAGATAACATAATTTACACAATCTCAACTCATAAGTTTTGCTCCACTAACTTGCCCACAGAATTTCGGGAAGTCAATTCCTATATTGACCACTTTTATTCATAATGCTTCACCCACATTTTTCTGTTTCTTTTTTTTTTTTTTCTTTTCCCCTTTTCAATTGCTTAGTTTAGTGGAGCTTACCTTAGACATTTTCTTTTCTCCTTTAAAAAAAATCAGCAATTCAATCTCACTTAAGGTAAGTCAACATGGATATAGGCTAAGCAACATTCAGGTAAATTATCAATGAACAGGCTTTGGCTCAAGGGGGTAACAATGGAAAAATCATTTATATAGGTGAGCTATATGGCCAAGGCTATCAAGAACAAACTGCCTTATCATGTCAGTTAAAATGCATGCCTTGTAGAGAAACAGACCAAGTTCTAGAGTGTTACCACCGTGAAGCCTCTCAGAAAAAAAATATATTACTGTTTAGGCTCAAACCTCAAAGGCTATGATTTCAGACTAGATTCTAGGAAAGCAACAAAAGGATATCAGGCATATCATGTATTCTAGTGTAGTTCCACACAATTCAGACAGCTAACCACCATCTGCTGGATCAATCCCCATCTTCAGGCACATGGCCTTCATCATAGCATGCATTTCCAGGATGATGGGAGAGTCCTCATAAAGTGGCTGGCGAGCGGAGGATGAAGCTGAAGATGCCCGAGGTGCCTGAGGTGCTGAAGGATCCTGTTGTTCTGGAGGAGGTATAGGATGGGCTTGGCTATTTAAAAGCCATGCTGCATGTTTCTCTGATTCTTTGTAATAACCCCCCAAAGCAATCTTGGTCATAGGCTTTTCAGCCTTCACATCTAATGGCTCAGAAGCGGGAATTTCAACCCCAGCTCGAATACATAGGTGAGAGATCAAGGAGTTGTGAGCCAACAAACTATTGTCCTTGCTTTGAGTGATCAGATGGACAATTCTATCAGAGAGAATAGCAGCCATGTTCAGATTTCTATCCCCCATCAGCACGTAGTATAAGACTGCCCTCTCAACATTTACATCACTTTTGTTTGTAGAGGGAATGACAGTAGCATTCACAAAAGTATGCCAACTGATAGCCTCACCAGTAAGGCAGAGTCTAGTGAACTTCTCAGGTACGTTGGTGAGACCCTGTCTAAATTTCCATTCAGAGAATGGACTGGTTATCCTCTCCCGGATCTCATCAGCAATAAGAGGCATCTCTTCCTTGTAATATCCTTCCGAAGGCTGCATCATATTGAAGAGTCGGACAAATTCACACTCAGCAGTTGGATCGTATGATGTTTGCAGGAACTCCTCAATTGTGCCAGCATCAAAGGGTACTTCCTTCCCTCTCACCCAGCTCTTTCGGGTGGCATTGACAGTTCCCTTATCAGCATTAGCTAAGAATTCTCTTAGGATTCGCCCAGAACTGTCTTGTGGGAAGGTCACCAGTGTTCTCCATTGTCTCCTTTGAACAACTGAATAAATATCGTCAAAGAGCAGGAGATTTCCCAAATCAAACCCCCTCTCCTCAATCACATTTTTATTCTTCAGCTTAGTTTCATAAAAGTCTTGCTTTTCAGCAGACAAAAACCTTCTGGAGTCAAAGTTGGTGCGTGTTGAGAGGTATATTTTTCCGAAGAAAAGAGTTATCGTTCTCAGGGAACAGGTTGAATTATTTTTCTTTTTATTTATCTGAATTAAAAATTCTGCAATTGGAATTTAATTGGTTTTTGTAAAAAGAGAATTTTTGTATTCTTATTCAACTATCAAAATATGATCTAAAGGTAAAGAAGTGTTTATCAATGTAAAAAGGCTTCTGGGTATGTTTAAAATCATAGATGACACAAAAGTATTTGCATTCCTGCAAATTTCGTTCAAAGCTACAGCGAGTTTATCTCAATTTCTGAAGTACTACAACGAGTTTAATTGAAACTTCCCAGAATCAACATTAAGATTCAAGAAAATCTTTTTCCAAAGGTTCTTAAATCTTTCTAGAAAATTTATCAGAAAATCACCCTTGATTATCCCTAATCCAGAAGGGTTCAATTGACTCTTAACAGAAACGCATTTCCCAAATTATTCCTGTTGAAAAACTCAAGTTTCATTCCCATGAATCTCTTGAGTTAGAAAGTTTAAAAGAATCAATCGAATGAGATAATACAAACAATAACGAAGAACATCAAGAAATAGTCATCCAATCATTTTCACATACCCAGAAAAGAAAAGAAATTAGAAATCCATTGACAGAAATATTACAAATCCGAAAAGTAAAGAAACATGCATTACCAAATTTCGTAAAGAACCGGTCCTTCAAGCATCAAGGACCCTAAACTAGATCTACTGATGAACAATTTGCAGGAGTGTGAAAACCAAAAGCTTCGCATGCAGATCCGTGATCCTCTCCCTTGAAGATGCGTTGTCAATGCACTCCGCGTTCAAGAACTTGGAAGAACAATACTCGCGTTCAAGAAACCACAAAACTCAGAATCTTTCTCAAAACAAAAGTAACGAAAAATACTCAGACTAAACTCTCTATCTAATAACCTGATCTCTATCATCTAATATATCCTATCCTTCCTCTAAAAACATCAGAAAATTCCTTTTTTTATCATAGCCGTCCATTTCTTTTTCATCCAACGGTTGAGTTGCTTCCTCTTTTTTCTTCCACATGCTGCTTCTTATTTAAGTGAGCTGAAGGTAAAAAAATAAATAAAACAGGTAAGTAACAAGCCAAATATTATCATTTTTACTTCTTACCTTTATTTTTTACATGGGTCTTTACTTAACTCATTTGGGCTTAAATTACCTGCAAAAACACTAATTAACAGCCCAAAGACACTTAAATAACATAAAATAATATAATATTAATATATATAATTTGGTGCTAACAAAATACCCCAAACTTAACCAATTGCTTGCCCTCAAACAATCAAACAAACTTTCATTCAGAAAATAGCCTGTTAGTTCAAAATGCTGAGTCCCTTAGCACCACAGAATTAAACTTAATAACTTAGTTAAATTTATCAACCATCTATGCAAAACATCATACTTCTTAAAGCATTGACCAGGCTTAATGGCAACCAATTCCTTCATCAAATTAATCATCTAACTCCAGTCAATCAGTAATTATAGAAGCATTCAATCAAAAACTCATGCACAATCAATCAGTTGCAAACCTTAATTTAAACTGATTCAATTGACATTCCACTGAATTACTTTCCAGATATATTCAATTAATCACACTCTTTCATTTTTATAAGGAAGGTTCACTCATTGTCATCATGCATGATTGCTTCCAATCTACACAACCATTTAGAAACTTGAAGTCCAATATGCCACTTCATCAAAGGGTCTTTAAAGCTTGTAATGAGGCAGGGCTAGGATTTTTGTTTTTCTAGTCACTTGGCTAATTAAGCTAACCCTTTAGTGTCTAACTAATCCTCATTAGCTTTTTCTTATCTTTTTGCCTAAACAAGACAAAGGGAAATTACTGACTCTCTCTTCCCTTTTTGTATTGATTACTTTTTTTCTT
The DNA here is from genome assembly GCA_032173675.1 of Gastrolobium villosum. Classification (NCBI taxonomy): domain Eukaryota; kingdom Viridiplantae; phylum Streptophyta; class Magnoliopsida; order Fabales; family Fabaceae; genus Gastrolobium; species Gastrolobium villosum. The sequence continues at coordinate 11,649 of JAVKPL010000557.1, forward strand.
TTTTTTTATTTATCACTTTCACAATTTTTTTACTTTTGCCTTTTTCCTTCTTTTTTAATCCAAACAGAGAACTCCTTTTATAACATCACTTGTTCCCTTTTTTTTTTTTTTGATTTTTGTTTGTTTTTTTTTATTTACCTCCTGAATTTTCTCTTTTCTTTCCCCCTTTTTACAACCGACTTCCCTTTGCCTTATTTAGCTTACTGCATTTCTGAGCTAATGAGAATTAGCTAAATACTAAAGATAGCTATATAGGGTGAACAAGGAATTTGGCTAATAATATCAGGGTGTATGATCAGAAAAGAAAGGTTTCAGGCTCAAATATAGGGACCAAGGGATTTAATTGAAGGGTAAGGCTTTTGGCTCTAGGCTACATATTCAGAAACAATGCCCCAGTCACATAGAAATAGCATATCAGTCATCCAAACAGAGTGCAGCATTCAAAACACCAGTACATAATGACCAATGACCACTCACAAAGGAATAGAGTGTTTAGGTTCAAATACCTCGCATAGGTTGTTAATTCAGTGGTTTATCAGTGAATCAGCAAATCAGGGATTACAACAAAAATTGATGGCATGCCAATTGATTTTAAGTTCTTTCTTTTATGTGTGTTCAAATCATCAGGCATCACACCTGCTGCCAAGTAATTGGCAAAGTCAGCATACCAAGGGGTGTTTGAGGAGCTTAAGGCCAATAAAGACTCATCAGGGAACATGTCCCTGATTGGTGCAGAATCTTGCTCTATTTTATTGGACTTAAGCCTTGACAAATGGTCAGCTATTTGATTTTGGGTCCCACTCCTATCTACAATTTTTACTTGGAATTCTTGTAGGAGTAACATCCATCTAATAAGCCTTGGTTTGCTATCTTTCTTTTCCATTAAGTATTTTATTGCAGAATGGTCAGTGTGTACAATTACCTCCACCCCAAACAAATAGCTCCTGAATTTTTCAAATGCAAATATCACTGCAAGGAGCTCTTTTTCAGTCACGGTATAGTTCAATTGGGCACCTTGCAAGACCTTGCTTGCATAATAAATGGAATGAAAAATCCTATCCTTCCTCTGCCCTAGCACAGCACCTAGAGCCCAATCACTAGCATCAGTCATCACCTCAAAAGGTAAGGACCAATCTGGTGCCACAATTATGGGGGCTGAAATCAGTTTGGTTTTTAACTCTTCAAAAGCCTTCAAGCAAGGCTCATCAAAATTAAAGGGTTTATTAACCTCCAATAAGCTACTTAAGGGCTTAGCTACCTTAGAGAAATCCTTTATAAATCTTCTATAAAACCCTGCATGGCCTAAGAAGCTTCTTATTCCCTTGACATCTCTAGGTGGAGGTAGCTTTTCAATGAGTGCAATTTTAGCCTTATCCACCTCTAAACCAGATTTTGAAACCTTATGGCCTAGGACTATACCCTCTTGCACCATAAAATGGCATTTCTCCCAATTCAAAACCAAATTAGTCTCCTCACATCTCTGTAAAACCCTAGACAGATTCAGCAAGCATTTTTCAAATGAATTTCCGAATACAGATAAGTCATCCATGAATACTTCTACATATTCATCAATCATGTCATTAAAAATTGCAGTCATGCACCTTTGAAAGGTGGCAGGAGCATTACAAAGGCCAAAAGATGGTCGAAAGTTCAAGGTAAATGGTCAGAGATTGAAAATCTATCAAGGTGAGCCTATAATCAGAGACAAGGCAATTGTTCCTCTGGTAGAGCCTTCTTAAACTGTCCATATTTTGTTGCAGTAGATTTTAATTAGTTAGTTAGAGTGTTTGTTTGTTTTGTTGTGTTTTGCTCAAGTTTAAAATGAATCTGTAGTTTGTCATATAGGTGTTCTGTAGACATGCTACGTAGAAGTCCATTTTTTTTCAAAGCTGTCATGTATCAGTGTTGTCTTCTTTTCATCCAATGTGAATTGTCCAAAATAGTCCAGAATTGCTGAGTATAAAAGGTGAGAGTGAGCAAATAACTAAGTTTGGGGTAGGTGTGAGCTACCTATGAGAAACACAATTCAAATCCCTGGCTTATTCAGTTGCACATACCTTTTATACCATCAGGGAGTGTTCTCTGTTTGCTCTGTTTTATCTTTTTATTATTTTCTCTATGGCTATAGATTACACCCTTTGGGCTTGATGTCATTCCAGAAGTGTAATTGAGTGAGATTGGTTCCCATTCATCCTTTGGCCTTCTCACCGAGAATCCAAGTTCTCTAGAGGTTAAGATGAGCCCAACAAATTTGTTTACGGTGAGTAGAGTTGATTATGTATTGGGCTGTTTCCATCAATGAAGTAAGCCCAAATGAAATAAAATATTTTAGTCATTGTAATTATTAAATTGGGCCATGTTCTGATTCTACCAGCCCATTCATATTCAACCCATTAAACAATTAATTAATCTATTAGGTTATTTAAAATCTGATGAAGTCAGAATTTTTATTCTATTTATTTATTTTATTTATTTATTTTATTATTTTATTTTATTTTTATTTTTATTTTTTTCTTTTCTTTTCTTCTTCCCTCAACTTTTCTTCTTCTTGTCCAATGCGCTGCGCACCATTGAGCTGCCCAACCATTAATGCACCTCTGGGAAATTGATAGCAGATAATGAAAAGAGAGCTGCTTTTAGAGTGGGGATGTGACTTGACTTGCTTTAGTCATATCCATTTATTTTTTTATTGACCCAAGAAAGAGCTTTATTTATTTTATTTTAATTTTAATTGATTCATTTATTATTATTATTATTATTTTATTTTCTTTTTAATTTCTCTTTTAAAACTTCTTTCTTCCCATCGCATAGCCTCATCTCTTCATTCTCCATGCCCTAACTCCCTTTTTCTCTTTCTCTTTCCTGACATTCTCTTCTTCCTTACGCAATCTCTCCTCCACCGTCATTTTCTTTTCTTCTTTTCTCCTTCATCCTTACGCGATCTCTTCACCGCCGTGCGTGCTGCGTAAATAGGGTTTGGATTTTGATCTGGATTCCATTTTCGTTCAAGCTCAAGCGAGAACGATCGGGTTTCCTACAGACTGGTTTGTTTGTTTCTCTCCGATTCCCCTCACCATTTTGCGAACTCAGGTATGTTCAGTAAAAAAAAACTTAAACTTAACATGATTTTGCTTCTGCCTATATTGTTACCATTTTTCCCTTTTGTAGCACAAACCCGATTCCGATTGTTTGGGATCTACATTTTTATTTATTTATTTATTTTTGATTAAGACTTATTTATTTATTTTTTATTATTATTTTTTTTCTGAATTGTAATAGTTTTTTTTTATTTGTGTGGGTTTGATTTGTTGTGAGGGATTAGGGCTGGCAATATGGGCCAGGCCCGTCGGGCCAGCCCGTTTAACCCGCTCAAATTGGCGGGCTGGGTTCTGAGTCCCAACCCATTAACCCGATGTAACCCGCCCCGTTTAACCCATTTGTAAACGGGCTGATAGGAAAACGGGTCGGGCTGGCCCGATGGGTTAAAAAAATAAAACTATTGTAAATTAAAATGAAAAGATAAGCGACAATCAGAAGAGAGGGTTTCCCACTTTCCCAATTTCCCTAGATCTAATTTGGGATCGTATTCAGTTGAGGCAAAGCTGAAGAGTTTTCTTCTCCTCCAGTTCCAAATCTCTCCGTTCAACTCTCTTAGATTTTTCTTCTCCTCCGTTCAACTCTCTCCTCACTCGTCGCACCATCTCCGACTCCAGTGGCCAACATCGCGTTCCCTTAGTCAACCTCATCAATCTTCGCCACCAGA
>JAVKPL010000558.1:0-15325 GCA_032173675.1 Gastrolobium villosum
CATAAAGTATTTGATCTCTAAACAAGATGCCAAACCACGACTGTTAAGGTGGATGTTGTTGTTCCAAGAATTTGATTTAGAGATAAAAGACAAGTCGGGGATGGAAAATAAAGTTGCTGATCACTTGTCAAGAATGCGAGAGAAGAACCTGCAAGATGATCCTGCTATAGAGATCAACGATTCTTTTCCGGATGAACAAGTTCTTACAATCTCTTTGAATTTGTCTGAAAAACCAATTTTTGCACTACATGTGGAACCATGGTTTGCTGATTTTGTAAATTTTAAGGTAATCAAGAAAATACCTCCTAATTTCACAAAGAAACAAGTGAAAAAGTTCTTATATGATGCTAGGAGGTATGTATGGGATGATCCATTCCTGTATTTCCAATGTGTTGATGGAATCTTGAGAAGATGTGTATCAGAGTTGGAAATCAAGGGAATTTTATGGCATTGTCACAATTCTGATTATGGTGGCCATTTTGGTGGAAACAGAACTGCCCAAAAGGTGTTGCAAAGTGGGTATTATTGGCCTACACTTTTCAAAGATGCCAGAGAATATGTTGAAAAGTGTGAAAGATGTCAGAAGACAGGGAACATTTCCCGTAAAGATGAAATGCCTCTAAACACTATTATGGAGGTAGAATTATTTGATTTATGGGGGATTGACTTCATGGGACCATTCCCATCTTCCTATTCCAACCAATATATTTTGGTAGCTGTTGACTACGTTTCTAAGTGGGTTGAGGCAACAACTCTTCCTACTAATGATGCCAAGGTGGTTGTGAATTTCCTGAGGAAGAATATTTTTACCAGGTTTGGAGTGCCGAGAGCAATCGTAAGTGATGGAGGCTCTCATTTTTGTAATAAGCAGTTTGAGAATCTGTTAGCCAAGTATGGTGTCAGGCATAAGGTTGCTACGCCTTATCATCCGCAGACTAGTGGCCAAGTGGAAGTTTCCAACAGGGAACTGAAGCGAATCCTTGAAAAGACTGTTAGTATTTCTCGGAAGGATTGGTCGAAGAGACTGGATGATGCACTGTGGGCATACCGAACTGCATACAAGACTCCGATAGGAATGTCTCCCTATCAGCTTGTGTACGGGAAAGCTTGTCACTTACCTGTGGAGCTTGAACATAGAGCCTTTTGGGCTATTAAATTCCTAAACTTTGATGCCACAACAGCTCTTGAGAAAAGAAAGTTTCAACTGTTAGAGCTTGATGTGTTTAGGAATTCGGCTTTTGAAAGCTCCATAATTTATAAAGAAAAGGCTAAGAAGTACCATGATAGTAAAATTATGCACAAGGAGTTTGAGCCTGGCTAGCAGGTGTTGTTGTACAACTCCCGATTGAAACTTTTTCCAGGGAATTTGAAATCCAGGTGGACAGGACCTTTTGTGGTTAAAAAGGCCTTTCCATATGGTACTGTTGAAATATCTTCCATGTAGGAAGACAGACCCTTCAAGGTCAATGGCTCTAGGTTGAAGTTCTTCCATGGAGGACCAGTGGTGAAACAGGTTGTGGCCTTGCGCCTTAATTCCATTGCAACATAAATGAGGTAACCGTCAGGCTCGGGACGTTAAACACGCGCTAGTTGGGAGGCAACCCAACATTTCTATCCTTTTATTTCTATCTTGTTTTCCATTATTTAAATTTAGGTACCCAGAAAAAAATTTTAAAAAAATGAGAGAGACAAGAGAAAATCCAGTGAGTCTACGCTTGAAGCGTAGAACTCTACGCTTCAAGCGTAGAGCAGAAAAAAGGAACAGTGGGTCTACGCTTCGAGCGTAGAACCCTACGCTTCGAGCGTAGAACCCTACGCTTCGAGCGTAGAACCCTACGCTTCGAGCGTAGAAAAGGTGAGTAAACAGAGGCTGAGCGCTCCAAGCGTAGGAACCTACGCTTGGAGCGCAGGAAATTCAAGAGGACAGTAGTCCTACGCTTCAAGCGTAGAACCCTACGCTTGAAGCGTGGGATTGGAATTCGGAAGGTCAGAGGCAGAGGGTCTACGCTTCAAGCGTAGGACCCTACGCTTGAAGCGTAGATGGGGAATATGGAACGACATGGGACAGTATGTCTACGCTTGAAGCGTAGAACTCTACGCTTCAAGCGTAGAACAGGGTTTAAGTTATAAACCCCAGTTCTTTCCCCCTCAGCGCCGCGCACAACCCCATTTCCCTCTTCTCTTTCTTTTTCTTCTTCTCTCCCTCTCCTACCATTTCCACTCCCTCTCACCACACACACCCACACACACACACCCTCCTTCTTCTTCCCCTTTCATCTTTTCCTTCCCCCATTCTTCCACCATCACCAACCTCCTACCACCTTCTACCAACACACCACCACCACACACCATCTTCGCAATACACCACCACCACACAACCACCGTGCACCACCATCTCCCACCACTGTTCATCTTCTCCACATTCACATTGCTCATTGACATTGGGAAGATTTTTAATTGGGTTGAATTTGGGACAAATTTACTGCATAATTTTCGATCAAATGGCTGGAGACAAGGTAACCATCCATTATCTCTTTTCTCATTACTCGCTGATGATTACAAGTGTAGGAGAAGTATGATCTCAATATTTTTTGCATGTGGTAGATGTTGTTCACATTCGGAGTGAGTGCTGGTAATATGCTATTTGACTTTTGCTGAAAATATGCATTGCTATTTTTGTATAGATGTAAATTGTTCAATAATAATGCTGGTGTTAGTCATGTAGTATCTTGATACAACTGTTGATTCGCATGATTAATGGGGTTGGTGAAAGTAAACTGGCCTTTGAAGGCCGATGCATGTAAGGTGTAAAACAAAATTTTTACTGCGGAACATACATGCACACATAGGTTCATGCTTTAAGACTGCATGATGTTACCTTGGTTTTGGCCTGATCAGTCAGGGAGATCAGATGTCAGGCTTGAAGGGTTCAAACCCTCTAATGGTGATCTACACCACCGTTCGTCAATGATGCAAGAACCCTTTCTTGAAAGCCACCAGATGAACACCACAGTGAGGCTTGCTATGCGCACAAGTGGTGAAGGTGGAGGCTAGGTATTCTGTTTGGAAAGGTGTAGTGAGCTACCCTACAGAATGGTGCATAGATGGGGGAGAGTTGGCTAGGTTTTTCACAAAACCCTAAGGTGAGGAACAAGTCATATTTATGCGCACACTTGGAGAGGAGGAGGGAATTCAATCATTCAAAATGAAAAACAAACTTTCAAATCTCTTTGAAAGTTGCGCATAGAACAGTGTGATAAGGTGGAGCTGTTGCAAAACTAACTTTGCCAACAACCTCCAATCTTATCCACATGAAATTAAGTTCAAAATAATTTAAACTTAAATTCATAAACTATCATATAGTATATACTTCTCATGCGCATAATTCAGCCCTAGAAGGGGTCCAAATACATTGAGTAGTTGCATTCAAAATTTGAATCAACTCACCCACTGATTCCCTCAACCACCAAATCTGAATGGAGGTTTGCTTTAAGTGATAAGATAACACTCTTATCACCTAAAAGTTGCGCACCAAACAGCCAAGGGAGTGCCTCCAAAGATCCTACTTGATCCAAGGAATATGCTCCAATAAGATCCTGTCTTATCCTTTTGTTATGAAACAACTTTTCAAAACCAATTCAAATTCGAATTCAAACACTTGAATTCAAACGTTCAAACATTCAAATTCAAAATTTAAAATTCAAAATTTCAAATTTCCAATTCAAAATTTGAATTTCAAAATTCAAATTCAAATTCTAAATTCAAAATTCAAATTTCAAATTTCAAATTTCAAATTCAAAATTCGAATTTCGAAATTCAAATTCTAAATTCAAATTTCAAAATTCAAATTTCAAATTCAAAATTCGAAATTCAAATATTTGATTATTAATTTAACTAATTAAATTAATTAGTAATGGCTTGGACTATCCAAGCCCATTATTAAACTCCATGCACCACCCACCCATTTAGGTGGGCTTCCAAACAGCTTCTTGGGCTAATAACATTATTAGGCCCAATACCTTTAAAGCTAGTCCATCATGACTACAAGGTGTTAGTGTGTGACCCATTAGGTCCAACTTAGCTTCTGACATAACTGGGCTTGGGCCCAACAAGCCCACAACCCAATTAATGACAACACAGAGCACTAGCAATGCTTTGTTGCCCCAGAACTAGTCAGATTAATGACTTGATCAACCTATTGCACATATTTGGTTACCGTATGTATTTCCCTTCGTCTCGGTTATCTTCCCATTAACCTAGGGTAAGGAAATGTATCAACCCCTGCGGTTTAGGGTAAGCTTTATTCGAAATAGGGAATCTTCAATTTACTGACTCTAAAGGCAGATCATCTCATGATCTCTTTTACTATGCATAGATTCCCGAGTCCCTGTAAATGTCATCCCGATTTCTCCGGTTTACAGATAACCTAATCTCTCACAGAGATTTGATGAATTCCTTTAGCTTATTACCCTAGCCCTGTGCCCTTTAAGGACACGCCCAACAGTATACCTATGAGTCTCCATGTTTCAGGCAGACGAGGTATACAATCAAAACATGCCTTCAAGAACACAGTCTAGGTAATAACTTCTGGTCTAAGGAAAGACATACCCAAACATAAAGAGATTACTCTAATGACACTATCTGTGAGATTTCCTCATAGAGTCTCTTTTGGGTCTGTTCAGTGCGAGCTATACTCTTATAGGTCCACCCACGTCTTTAGCTAAGATATCTCCATTTCTGCAGATCATTTTGTCTTTACATTGTTTCCATATACAAGTAGATAAGTCGTACTAGTCTTTACTCGAGATCACTGATCCCCAAACTCAGTGTCTCTAGACTAGGAACATATAATTAGGAATAGACATGCAATATCCTTGAATCCTCATGATCGTGATCTCATCACAGATACTCAAGAGATACCTATTCTATTCCAAGGGGTTTATCCAGTTCGTTCATATAATATTAACAGTAATATCGAGACACAATATGAAACTGAATAAATAGTGCTTTCATTTATTTGCGACAAACAAAGTTCTACATCTAGTGTCCTTTATTTAATCAAAAGATTGTCTCTAGGACACCCATATGCTAACAAGCTCCCACTTGGCCTAGAGCCAATCAGACCTAAGTCGTATGCCCAAAGCCTCATAATGACTATCATGTTTTCTCTGAGAAACAGCCTTTGTCAGAGAATCGGCCAGGTTATCGTCTGTGGGAACATAATCCTTTTTTACATCATTCCTATCAATGATTTCTCTAATCAAATGATATCTGCGGAGCACGTGTTTAGATCTTTGATGAGACCTAGGTTCCTTTGACTGCGCAATGGCTCCTGTGTTGTCGCAAAGCAACTGTATGGGCTCATCCACGCTTGGAACCACCCTTAGTTCATTTACGAACTTCTTGATCCACACTGCCTCCTTAGCTGCTTCTGAAGCAGCTATGTATTCAGCCTCTGTCGTTGAATCTGCTATTGTCTCCTGCTTGGAACTTTTCCAAGACACTGCCCCACCATTTAAGGTGAATACGAATCCTGACTATGACTTGCAGTCATCTTTGTCACTCTGAAAGCTGGCATCAGTGAACCCTTTCACTGTTAACTCATTAACCCCACCATAGACCAGAAACGCATCCTTAGTTCTTCTTAAGTATTTAAGGATGGTTTTGACTGCCGTCCAGTGACCCTCTCCAGGGTCTGACTGGTATCTGCTCGTAATGCTTAAAGCATATGAAACATCTGGTCTCGTACATATCATGGCATACATGATGGATCCAATAGCCGAAGCGTATGGAATTCCACTCATGCGATCCTTCTCAGGCTGTGACTTAGGACACATAGCCCTTGATAGGTGTACCCCATGACTGACAGGAAGAAAACCCCTTTTCGACCCTTCCATGCTAAACCTCTTTAGCATCTTGTCAACGTACGTGGATTGAGATAAACCCAGCAGCCTCTTGGATCTATCTCTATAGATTTTTATACCAAGTATAAAGGCTGCCTCTCCCAAATCCTTCATGGTAAAGTTTTCTGAAAGCCACTCTTTCGTTATTTTTAATGTGGGGATGTCATTTCCTATTAGCAATATGTCATCTACATAAAGCACTAGGAAGACGACATTACTCCCACTTACCTTTCTGTAAACACAAGGTTCATCCTCGTTCTTGATAAAACCGTTACTCTTAACGACTTCATCAAAACGTATATTCCAACTCCTTGATGCTTGCTTTAGCCCATATATTGACCTTTGTAGTTTGCATACCATATGCTCCTGATCTTTGTTTTCAAAGCCTTCAGGTTGTGTCATGTACACTCCCTCCTTCAAGAACCCATTCAAGAAGGCGGTCTTGACATCCATTTGCCAAATTTCATAGTCGTGGTATGCTGCTATTGCAAGCATGATCCTAATAGATTTGATCATGGCAACTGGTGAAAAAGTTTCATCATAGTCAACTCCTTGTCTTTGACGATACCCTTTCGCCACCAACCTAGCTTTGTAGGTCTGAACGTTGCCATTTGCATCAGTCTTTCTTTTAAAGACCCATTTATTACCAATAGGAACTATTCCTTGTGGTTTAGGAACCAAGGTCCATACCTTGTTCTGATACATCGAATCCATTTCAGATTCCATGGCTTCAAGCCATCTTGAGGAGTCAACATCTTTGACCGCCTCCTCGTAGTTACTTGGTTCATCATCCTCAACAGTTTGCTGATTCTCAATCACAAACCCGTACCTTTCAGGTGGATGGATGACCCTCGTAGATCTACGGAGTTGTGTGTTTACTTCTCCATTGGAGAACGTCGCCTGCGGAGCATACTCGGGTTCCTCAATCTGTTCTTGTGGATCTTGCACTTCTTCAAGATCAATCTTACTCCCACTGCCTCCTTGAGAGATCAAATCCTTCTCAAGGAACTCAGCATTCTTTGACACAAACACTTTGTGTTCTTCCATGGAGTAGAAGTAGTATCCCTTAGTACCTTTAGGATACCCCACAAATAGACATTTAGTACTCTTAGCACTAAGCTTGTCTGATGTCAACGCTTTGACATAAGCTGGCGATCCCCATACCCTGAGGTAACTCAGGTTGGGTCTCTTACCACTCCATATCTCATATGGTGTGGTCTGAACAGATTTAGATGGTACCCTATTTAGAAGGTATGCCGCTGTGTCTAAGGCATATCCCCAAAATGATTTTGGAAGTTGAGTCTCACTCATCATAGACCTAACCATGTCTAACAAGGTCCTGTTTCTCCTTTCGGAGACACCGTTTTGGTGTGGTGTGTAAGGAGCGGTAAATTGTGAGAGAATTCCATTTTCTCTCAGATAACCCTGAAACTCGTGGCTCAAATATTCACCACCACGATCTGATCGTAATGTCTTAATCATCTTGCCACGTTGTTTCTCCACTTCATTCCTAAACTCTTTGAACTTTTCAAAAGCTTCAGATTTATATCTCATTAGGTATATATACCCAAATCTTGATTTGTCATTGTTAGCATATGGGTGTCCTAGAGACAATCTTTTGATTAAATAAAGGACACTAGATGTAGAACTTTGTTTGTCGCAAATAAATGAAAGCACTATTTATTCAGTTTCATATTTTATCTCGATATTACTGTTAATATTATATGAACGAACTGGATAAACCCCTTGGAATAGAACAGGTATCTCTTGAGTATCTGTGATGAGATCACGATCATGAGGATTCAAGGATATTGCATGTCTATTCCTAATTATATGTTCCTAGTCTAGAGACACTGAGTTTGGGGATCAATGATCTCGAGTAAAGACTAGTACGACTTATCTACTTGTATATGGATACAAGGTAAAGACCTCATGAGCTGCAGATATGGAGATATCTTAGCTAAAGTCGTGGGTGGACCTTTAAGAGTATAGCTCGCACTGAACAGACCCAAAAAGAGACTCTATGAGGAAATCTCACAGATAGTGTCATTAGAGTAATCTCTTTATGTTTGGGTATGTCTTTCCTTAGACCAGAAGTTATTACCTAGACTGTGTTCTTGAAGGCATGTTTTGATTGTATACCTCGTCTGCCTAAAACATGGAGACTCATAGGTATACTGTTGGGCGTGTCCTTAAAGGGCACAGGGCTAGGGTAATAAGCTAAACGAATTCGTCAAATCTCTGTGAGAGATTAGGTTATCTGTAAACCGGAGAAATCGGGATGACATTTACAGGGACTCGGGAATCTATGCATAGTAAAAGAGATCATGAGATGATCTGCCTTTAGAGTCAGTAAATTAAAGATTCCCTATTTCGAATAAAGCTTACCCTAAACCGCAGGGGTTAATACATTTCCTTACCCTAGGTTAATGGGAAGATAACCGAGACGAAGGGAAATACATACGGTAACCAAATATGTGCAATAGGTTGATCAAGTCATTAATCTGACTAGTTCTGGGGCAACAAAGCATTGCTAGTGCTCTGTGTTGTCATTAATTGGGTTGTGGGCTTGTTGGGCCCAAGCCCAGTTATGTCAGAAGCTAAGTTGGACCTAATGGGTCACACACTAACACCTTGTAGTCATGATGGACTAGCTTTAAAGGTATTGGGCATAATAATGTTATTAGCCCAAGAAGCTGTTTGGAAGCCCACCTAAATGGGTGGGTGGTGTATGGAGTTTAGTAATGGGCTTGGATAGTCCAAGCCATTACTAATTAATTTAATTAGTTAAATTAATAATCAAATATTTGAATTTCGAATCTTGAATTTGAAATTTGAATTTTGAAATTTGAATTTAGAATTTGAATTTCGAAATTCGACTTTTGAATTTGAAATTTGAAATTTGAAATTTGAATTTTGAAATTTGAAATTTGGATTTAGAATTTGAATTTTGAAATTCGAATTTTGAATTTGAAATTTGAAATTTTGAATTTTGAATTTTGAATTTGAATGTTTGAACGTTTGAATTCAAGTGTTTGAATTCGATTTTGAATTGGTTTTGAAAAGTTGTTTTATAACAAAAGGATAAGACAGGATCTTATTGGAGCATATTCCTTGGATCAAGAAGCATCTTTGGAGGCACTCCCTTGGCTGTTTGGTGCGCAACTTTTAGGTGATAAGAATGTTATCTTATCACTTAAAACAAACCTCCATTCAGATTTGGTGGTTGAGGGAATCAGTGGATGAGTTGATTCAAATTTTGAATGCAACTACTCAATGTATTTGGACCCCTTCTAGGGCTGAATTATGCGCATGAGAAGTATATACTATATGATAGTTTATGAATTTAAGTTTAAATTATTTTGAACTTAATTTCATGTGGATAAGATTGGAGGTTGTTGGGAAAGTTAGTTTTGCAACAGCTCCATCTTATCTCACTGTTCTATGCGCAACTTTCAAAGAAATTTGAAAGTTTGTTTTCATTTTGAATGATTGAATTCCCTCCTCCTCTCCAAAGGGTGCGCATAAATATGACATGTTCCTCACCTTAGGTTTGAGTGAAAACCTAGCCAACTCTCCTCCATCTATGCACCATTCTGTAGGGTAGCTCACTACACCTTTCCAAACAGAATACCTAGCCTCCACCTTCACCACTTGTGCGCATAGCAAGCCTCACTGTGGTGTTCATCTGGTGGCTTTCAAGAAAGGGTTCTTGCATCATTGATGAACGGTGGTGTGGATCACCATTAGAGGGTTTGAACCCTTCAAGCCTGACATCTGATCTCCCTGACTGATCAGGCCAAAAACAAGGTAACATCATGCTGTCTTAAAGCATGAACCTATGTGTGCATGTATGTTCCGCAGTAAAATTTTTTGTTTTACACCTTACATGCATCGGCCTTCAAAGGCCAGTTTACTTTCAAGTGGTATCAGAGCCCGGTTACTTTACCATCGACGGGTGATGGTACCTTGTTTGTGAAAAGAGTTTTTCACGGTCAAAAATCTTTAAAGGATTAAAGTTTAAATTCTGCATGTGGATTTTGAATCACAAATCCTTTAAAGTGTTAAAGTTTTTGTTTTTATGAACATGAAAATTTGATTCTGTGTTCATAAAACATTATGCATAATGGTTTAGTTTCTTTTTCTTTATGAAAGTTTTAAAAGGAACACCCTTTTTGAAAGGGTAGATTCGGCCATGGAGGGTACTAAGAGTACCTTGAATGATTTCTTATTTTTCTCCATGAATTGTGTCATGTTTATATGCATGAAATTTTGTGACAAAATTTATCATATAGTCACCTATATGATTCGGCCATGTAGGGATATATGGCTACATGCATGGTTTAATTTTGTTTTCTTTAAGAAAGAATTAACAAAATTTGAATTGAAATTGTTTTTAAATTCGACCAATGAGAAATTTAAGATTATGAATCTAGATGTTATTTTGATGTTTAAATGTTAAATGTCAAAATACATGTGAAAATGTTATGTGATAATATAATGTTTGTGTTTGCAAGTTTTGAACTTTTCAGGTACAAACAGGAAGGGGATGGTCATGGTGCCCGGATTTGAATTTTTTGAATTTTAAATTAATGTGTAATCGCGCATTTTAATTTACAAGTGTATTTGTAATTTAAATTTTGTAATTTTGTTCCTCCAAAATGTTATGGAGTTTCTTTAATTATTTGTAATTAGAGAAATAGGCTAGTGGCGTATAGACGACAAGCGGCCGTTGCTTAAAGAAGCAAAAAGGGACAAAAGCGCGAGCACCATGGCTATCTCAATATAAATTGTTTATTTGCATGTATGATTAGAACGTCTAGTATGCATGAATTGGGCAAACCGCGTTTTGTATGGTTATTATGTTTGTCCAAAAGCGACTAGTGTATACCGATAGATGTTTGACATAGGTAACGACTAGCATGATAACTTACAATATGCGTTTGATGGGACCTAATTAACCCCAAGATAAAAGGAACCCTTAAAAGGAATAAATAATTAAGCATATGATTACCTCCCACCACCAATGCTACTCAAAACTCTTCTACATAGTGGTGCTCCACAACTCAGTTGGGACCCACTATTTCGTTGGGCTAGAGTAGTGTTTGAAGTGTAAGACACTTAGGGTGCTGGTTTAATGCTTAACTAAGACATAAGTTGCAGGCACAGCCGGGCTTATGTGCTTAGGGTAATGGTGCTAGGTTGGTTGCATGAGATGCACCACTAAGTGACAAAGAGTTGTCAACCTAATGTTAAGAGAGGGTATGAGATACTGTTGATAAAGATCAACCCTTTATTTAAATTAATCTTGCAGTCTCAGACGGAGGTTAAAATAAATAATCGCACTCTTAATCCCACTAAGGTAAAATCTAAAGTAGATTAACCCTAAGTCAAAAGGAAGGATCATTGACTTAGATAAAATAGTGGGAGGGGCAAATTATTTCAAGCCTTTAATAATTTGCTTTTAACTACATAACCGTATATTAACTAAAACTATCTTTACATCCTTTTCAGCTTATAGTATGACTAATCCACTGTCACTGCGTTCAATACTCGATACGAATAAACTGACCGGTTCAAATTTTATGGACTGGTATCGGAACCTAAGAATAGTTCTAAGGGCCGAAAAGATTGCCTACGTTTTAGATGCTGTAATACCCGTAGCTCCACGGGAAGGGGAAGAAGGGTTTGCGGAATTTGATTTCGTAACCCATCAACAGCACTTGGATGACAATGTGATGGCAGTATGCATCATGTTGGCATCCATGTCGCCTGAACTGCAAAAGCAGCATGAGCATATGGATGCTCCCTCTATTATCGTACATCTCAAGGAGTTGTATGATATTAAAGGCAGGCATGAGAGGTATGAGGCCTCAAGAGAACTGTTCTCTTGTAGGATGACTGAGAGCATGTCTGTTGGCAGCCATGTTCTCAAGATGATCGGGCTGATTGAGAAGCTAGGAAACCTAGGCTTCATCATGGATGCCGAGCTAAGTAATGACTTAGTCCTCACCTCACTTCCACCTTCCTTCAGTCAATTCATCATGAATTACAATATGCATGGGATGCAAGAGAGCTTTCCTGAGTTGTTAAGCATGTTAACAACAGCTGAAGTGTCTATCAAGAAGGATAGGACACAGGCTCTTTTGATTGGTGGGCCTAGCAAGGCCAAGGGAAAGGGTAAGGAACCTGCAAAAGGTGACCCCCTTAAGCCCAAAGGAAAATCGAAGAAGAAGAAGGGCAAGAAGAAGGGTAAGAAGGCACCTAAGGACAAGGGTGATGCTGAGTGCTTCCATTGTGGCAAGAAAGGCCACTGGAAGAGGAATTGTCCAGACTACCTGAACAATGTGAAGGACAAGAAGCATGGTGATGCTTCTGCCTCAGGTATTTTCATGATTGAGATAAATTATTCTTATGCTAATCCATCCTCATGGGTATTGGATACCGGATGCGGTTCTCATATATGCAATATGTTGCAGGTACTTAGGAGCCCAAGGAGATTGGATAGAAACGAGGTAGATCTCCGCGTTGGTAATGGAGCAAGAGTTGCTGCTCATTCAGTTGAAGATGCTGACCTTATTTTGCCTACGGGCCTTTTATTGCATTTGAATAATTGTCTTTATGTTCTGCAAATTTCTAGAAACATTATTTCAATTTCTTGTTTAGAACAAGATGGATATACTTTCAGTATTAGGGATGGTACTTTTTCTATCATTTTGAATGATATGGTTT
Source organism: Gastrolobium villosum (assembly GCA_032173675.1). Lineage (NCBI taxonomy): Eukaryota > Viridiplantae > Streptophyta > Magnoliopsida > Fabales > Fabaceae > Gastrolobium > Gastrolobium villosum. The sequence goes on from JAVKPL010000558.1 coordinate 12,636, forward strand.
ACGGTACTGCTTCTTTAATAAATGGATTGTATGTGTTGGAAATGGGAAATGAAGTGCTCAATATAGATGTGAAACGACCTAGGACGGATAATCAATCTTATCTTTGGCACTATAGACTAGGGCACATAAATGAAACAAGATTGTCTAGGATGCATAGAGATGGATACCTGGACTCCATGGATTTGGAATCCTATGGACAGTGTGAATCTTGTCTAGCTGGGAAAATGATTCAACAAAAGCCCAAAGGGCTTGAGAATCATAGAGCTAGTGAGTTATTAGAACTCATTCATACTGATGTATGTGGCCCAATGTCTATTGAGGCTAGAGGTGGATATTCTTATTTCATTACCTTTACAGATGACAAATCAAGATTTGGGTATATATACCTAATGAGATATAAATCTGAAGCTTTTGAAAAGTTCAAAGAGTTTAGGAATGAAGTGGAGAAACAGCGTGATAAGATGATTAAGACATTACGATCAGATCGTGGTGGTGAATATTTGAGCCACGAGTTTCAGGGTTATCTGAGAGAAAATGGAATTCTCTCACAATTTACCGCTCCTTACACACCACACCAAAACGGTGTCTCCGAAAGGAGAAACAGGACCTTGTTAGACATGGTTAGGTCTATGATGAGTGAGACTCAACTTCCAAAATCGTTTTGGGGATATGCCTTAGACACAGCGGCATACCTTCTAAATAGGGTACCGTCTAAATCTGTTCAGACCACACCATATGAGATATGGAGTGGTAAGAGACCCAACCTGAGTTACCTCAGGGTATGGGGATCGCCAGCTTATGTCAAAGCGTTGACATCAGACAAGCTTAGTGCTAAGAGTACTAAATGTCTATTTGTGGGGTATCCTAAAGGTACTAAGGGATACTACTTCTACTCCATGGAAGAACACAAAGTGTTTGTTTCAAAGAATGCTGAGTTCCTTGAGAAGGATTTGATCTCTCAAGGAGGCAGTGGGAGTAAGATTGATCTTGAAGAAGTGCAAGATCCACAAGAACAGATTGAGGAACCCGAGTCTGCTCCGCAGGCGACGTTCTCCAATGGAGAGGTAAACACACAACTCCGTAGATCTCCGAGGGTCATCCATCCACCTGAAAGGTACGGGTTTGTGATTGAGAATCAACAAACTGTTGAGGATGATGAACCAAGTAACTACGAGGAGGCGGTCAAAGATGTTGACCCCTCAAAATGGCTTGAAGCCATGGAATCTGAAATGGATTCGATGTATCAGAACAAGGTATGGACCTTGGTTCCTAAACCACAAGGAATAGTTCCTATTGGTAATAAATGGGTCTTTAAAAGAAAGACTGATGCAGATGGCAATGTTCAGACCTACAAAGCTAGGTTGGTGGCGAAAGGGTATCGTCAAAGACAAGGAGTTGACTATGATGAAACTTTTTCACCAGTTGCCATGATCAAATCTATTAGGATCATGCTTGCAATAGCAGCATACCACGACTATGAAATTTGGCAAATGGATGTCAAGACCGCCTTCTTGAATTGGTTCTTGAAGGAGGAAGTGTACATGACACAACCTGAAGGCTTTGAAAACAAAGATCAGGAGCATATGGTATGCAAACTACAAAGGTCAATATATGGGCTAAAGCAAGCATCAAGGAGTTGGAATATACGTTTTGATGAAGTCGTTAAGAGTAACAGTTTTATCAAGAACGAGGATGAACCTTGTGTTTACAGAAAGGTTAGTGGGAGTAATGTCGTTTTCCTAGTGCTTTATGTAGATGACATATTGCTAATAGGAAATGACATCCCCACATTAAAAATAACGAAAGAGTGGCTTTCAGAAAACTTTACCATGAAGGATTTGGGAGAGGCAGCCTTTATACTTGGTATAAAGATCTATAGAGATAGATCCAAGAGGCTGCTGGGTTTATCTCAATCCACGTACGTTGACAAGATGCTAAAGAGGTTTAGCATGGAAGGGTCGAAAAGGGGTTTTCTTCCTGTCAGTCATGGGGTACACCTATCAAGGGCTATCTGTCCTAAGTCACAGCCTGAGAAGGATCGCATGAGTGGAATTCCATACGCTTCGGCTATTGGATCCATCATGTATGCCATGATATGTACGAGACCAGATGTCTCATATGCTTTAAGCATTACGAGCAGATACCAGTCAGACCCTGGAGAGGGTCACTGGACGGCAATCAAAACCATCCTTAAATACTTAAGAAGAACTAAGGATGCGTTTTTGGTCTATGGTGGGGTTAATGAGTTAACAGTGAAAGGGTTCACTGATGCCAGCTTTCAGAGTGACAAAGATGACTGCAAGTCACAGTTGAGTCAGGATTCGTATTCACCTTAAATGGTGGGGCAGTGTCTTGGAAAAGTTCCAAGCAGGAGACAACAGCAGACTCAACGACAGAGGCTGAATACATAGCTGCTTCAGAAGCAGCTAAGGAGGCAGTGTGGATCAAGAAGTTCGTAAATGAACTAAGGGTGGTTCCAAGCGTGGATGAGCCCATACAGTTGCTTTGCGACAACACTGGAGCCATTGCGCAGCGATATTACTGTTAATATTATATGAACGAACTGGATAAACCCCTTGGAATAGAACAGGTATCTCTTGAGTATCTGTGATGAGATCACGATCATGAGGATTCAAGGATATTGCATGTCTATTCCTAATTATATGTTCCTAGTCTAGAGAAACTGAGTT
>JAVKPL010000559.1:0-15438 GCA_032173675.1 Gastrolobium villosum
AAAAAGGCAATTTTAACATCCATTTGGAAGAGTTTAAAATCCATTATACATGCAAATGCAAGTAACAATCTAATAGCTTATAATCTAGCAACGAGAGCATAAGTTTCATCATAATCAATTCCTTCCTCTTGATTATATCCTTTAGCAACAAGTCTAGCTTTGTTTCTAGTTATTATGCCATTTTCATCAAGCTTGTTCCTAAAGACCCATTTGGTTCCGATTATTGGATAATCATTTGGTTTTGGCACAAGTTCCCAAGCTTGATTTCTTTCAAATTGATTTAGTTCTTCTTGCATTGCCAAGAACCAATGTTCATCAATAATTGCTTCATTTATGGTCTTAGGTTCAATTTGACAAACAAAAGCTAAGTGATTGCAAATATTTCTAATTGAATTTCTAGTAGTTACCCCTTTAGATATATCACCAATTACCGCATCAATGGGGTGTCCTCTTGCTACTCTCCAATCTTGTGGTAGGTTGTTTCCATCATTGGTTTGTTGACTAGGTGTTTCTTCATTGTTTGCTTCATTTTCTTTTTGCCTTTCATTTTCCTCTTTGTCATTTAAGTTTATGTTTTCCAAGCTTCCTATGATATCATCATCACAAGATTCCTTACTAGGCAAGGCATTGTTAGTTTCATTAAATACAACATGAATAGACTCTTCAATGACCATTATTCTTTTGTTATAGATTCTATAAGCTCTACTTGTGAGTGAATATCCTAGAAATATGCCTTCATCAGCTTTAGAGTCAAATTTGCCAAGGTTTTCTTTTCCATTATTTAAAACAAAACATTTGCAACCAAAGACATGAAAATATGAAATATTGGGTTTTCTCCCTCTGTAAAGTTCATAAGGAGTTTTCTTCAAAATAGGTCTGATTAAAGCACGGTTCATAACATAACATGCGGTGCCAACGGCTTCCGCCCAAAAATATTTTGGAAGATCATTTTCATTTAACATAGTTCTAGCAAGTTCTTCTAATACACGATTCTTCCTTTCTACAACTCCATTTTGTTGTGGAGTCCTAGGAGCGAAAAAATTATGTTCAATGCCATTTTCTTCACAAAAGAGTTCGAAATCTTGATTTTCAAATTCTCCACCATGATCGGTTCTAATTGAAACAATATTTGAAGATTGTTCATTTTGAATGAGTTTGGCTAGTCTCTTGAATGATTTAAAAGCATCGCTTTTATATGTAAGAAATAAGGTCCAAGTATAGCGAGAGTAATCGTCCACAATGACCAAAGCATAGTAATTGCCACCAAAGCTCATAGTTCTAGTTGGTCCAAAAAGATCCATATATAAAAGTTGCAAAGGCTTTGTGGTAGAAACAATGTTTTTTGATTTAAAAGAAGCCTTTACTTGTTTTCCCATTTGACAAGCATCACAAACTTTATCTTTTTCAAATTTGAGCTTTGGTAATCCAATTACTAAGTCTAAGGATATCAATTTATTTAATTGACCCATGTCAATGTGTGCTATTCTTCTATGCCATAACCAAGAGTCATCTTCCTTACTAATCAAACATTTATCGTCATTTGAAGGCATACCATCTAAGTCTATCATATAAATGTTATCCACTCTATGACCAATAAACTTAACTTGCCCATCAATTATACTTTCGATTTTACAAGAGGTTGAGTCAAAAATAACTCTATAATTTTTATCACATAATTGACTAATGCTAAGCAAGTTATGTCTAAGGCCCTCGACGAGTAAAATATTTTCTATGGAGATAGAGAAGGAATTACCAACTTTTCCAATGCCGAGTATCTTTCCTTTGTTGTTATCACCATAGGACACATGTCCATGCTCTTTCTTTGTGAATGATTGAAATTTAGTTACATCTCCCGTCATGTGACTTGAGCACCCACTATCCAAATACCACTTGGAGCTCTTAGCTTTCAAACAAACCTACATCACAAAGTTAAGATTTAATCTTTGGTACCCACATCATGTTGGGTCCTTGTGTGTTAGTCTTGGGCTTAGTTCCCTTAGGAACCCATACTTTCTTTTTCCTTATAATATCATTCCTTCTAACTTTACATGTGGAAGCACTATGACCTTTTCCACCACAATGAAAGCATTTAATGAATGAGCTACTTGTCATGTAGGATGGAGAAATGAAAAAGTTTTTATATGATTTTTCTTGTGTGCTAGTGTCAAAGCCTAAACCGGATTTGTTAAACATGCATCTTTGTTTACCAAGCAACACATTTAAGTTATCTCTTCCACATGTGAATTTGCTTAGAATTCCATTTAAATCATCAATTTCACTTCTTAGGTCTTTACATGATGTACATGATGATGAAGATGCATGATCATTCGAAGATAGGCATTTGATGCAACCAATGCTAGCATCAAGTAATTTGAGAGTTTCATTTTCATCCTTCAATTCTTTAATTTCATTTTCTAAGGATGCAACTTGTTTTTCCAAACAACTAATAGTTTTTCTTGATGCTCTAATATTTTTAACATGTTTTAGTGTTTCATTATGCATTTCTTCAAACATGTCAGACAACTCATCATATGAAGGGGAAATAGTAGAGCAAGAAGAGTTTACCTCAGTTTCAGACTCATTTTTGTCCTCATTTGCCATTAGACATATATGTTGGGTTTCTTTACTTGATTTCTCCGATGGCCTTCCATCTTGCATGAAGCATAGGTTTGCTTCTTCCTTGGAGTCATCATCGGAGGAACTGGATTCGTCATCCCAAGCAAGATAAGCCTTCTTGAAGCTCCTTCTATCCTTGCCTTGCTTCTTTTCATTTTTATCTTTCTTTTGAGCATTTGGGCAATCTGATTTGTAGTGACCGACTTTTCCACATTCAAAGCAAGTGACAGTGAGTTGGGAAGATCCTTCATCTTTAGATTTTCTTCTAGGAGGAAATGATGATTTCTTTGTGAAATTCTTCTTAAAGAATTTTCCATACTTCTTTACGAAGAGACTCATTTCATCTTCATCAAGACCATTTTCGGAATCTCCATCTTCTTTTTCCTCATCCTTTTCTTTGCTTGGTGTTAAGGCTTTCAAGGCAATTCCCTTACTTTTTTTGATGGCTTGTTCCTTTAAGCTTATTCTGGTTAGCTCCATTTCATACTCTTGAAGCTTGCCGAACAGGGTTGCAAGATCCATGGTTTTTAGATCTTTTGATTCCGTAATGACCGTCAACTTGGGTTGCCATTCTCTATTGTGCACACTTCTCATTACCTTAGAGATCAACTCAAGGTTAGTAAAAGATTTATCTAAAGCATTTAAATGGGTGATAAGATGTGTGAACCTTCTTTGCATACTTTGAATACTTTCATTTTCATGAATCTCAAACATTTCAAATTCTCTAGTGAGTGCATTTAGTTTTGTAAATTTAACATCACTAGTTCCTTCGTGGGTTATTTGAAGAATATCCCACATTTCCTTAGCATTCTTACAGTTTGAAACACGAAAGTATTCATCACGACCTAAGGCATTTGTGATCAAATTTTGAGCTCTAGCATTCCAATTTCCTTTCTTGATTTCATCATCACTGTAATCATCTATATCTTTAGGAACATCTTCATTTTTCTCATTTTTCATAGTAGGTAGTGTATACCCTTTTTCAACTATACTCCATACTCTTAAATCATTAGATTGAAGAAATGTTTTCATTCGACTCTTCCAATAAGAATAATCGACGCCATTGAAAAGAAGTCATCCCTTCTCTTGAAGCGGTTAAGCTCTTTACACAAGAGTTCAAGCTCTGATACCACTTGTTGGACAAGTGGCTTCAATACTCAAGAGGGGGGTGAATTGAGTTTAACAAAATCCTTTCGCAAAGTACCTCCTTTGATGTTTTAAAGACTATTTCTTCAATAAAGCGATTTAATAGAAAATAATCTAAGCGTATGAGCAAGAAAAGGAATAGCAAAATAATCAAGCTAGTATGCAAAGACAATCTAAAAGGCAATTTCAATATGTAAATAAAGAGATCAGGGTTAGAGAAATTGCAAACTAGATGTATCCTGGTTCGGTCACCACCACTGTGACCTACGTCCAGACTGAAGCAACTCGATCAATTCTTTTCACTCACTATCAAGCTTGAGGGTGCTTGAGAAACCACTACACCTTTTCAAGAATTCGGGCTCTTGATGCCTTACAACTCTTCACTCCAAATTTTTTTAGGAATTTGGTGACCTTTCAAGTGTATAGGGTTCACTCCCCTAACTACTCAATAAATTAAATGAAGGTGTTTAACAATGGCTAAGTACTCTCAAAGTACAAATGATACAAGTTGAAGAGCAATGGTATATGACACTCTTACAAGAATAAAGCTCAAAGAGATTTTATGATATGAAGACAAGAATAATGCAAATAGGATGAGAATTAATGAGCAATAATGATCAAGAGGTGTGTCCCATCAATGGGAACAGTAGCCTCTATTTATAGAGGGCCCCCAAGGTCTATTTCTTATCCATTTTCGCAAACTAGCCGTTTTATAGCCGTTATTTTTGTCTCTGTACAGTGGGTAATCGATTACCATGAAGGGCAATCGATTACCATAGTTGGGTAATCGATTACCAACCTGTCAGCAGGTTGGATTTTACCCTTACATGATTTTCTCTTGATTTAAAGACAGTTTCAAAATCATGTTTAAAAAACAGTTTATGAATATTGAAAGTATATTTTCATGTTTAGAAATGTATTTCAATGTTGATTGATGATTTAATGCATGTACTTTAAAAATACTATGAGCTTCGTTCATGTAAGGAATCATCTTACAAATAATCCTAAGTCCTATATATCATTTTGAGTTTAGACTTAGAGACTTCTCTTGAAGCTTGAGTCTTGATCTTGTTTGGACTCCTTTTTGATAGTTGCACGATGAGACTTTCTTTCCATGATTGTTTGTTATCATCAAAATCGTTGAACCTTTATGTTCTTTCCGTTGAGTGCATTGGTTCCACAAAATTAAAAACCGGTCTTTTTTAAAAAAGTGGTTCGGTTTAAAATTCCAACAGTTTAAAACTAGTTTGGTTCGGTTTTTGACAATAACAGAACCGAACCGCTCCATGCACATCCCTATTCAAGATGTGGGGTGTCTGCACAGTGTTGACAATAATAGTCAATGTTATTAGAACCGGACCGGTCATTCACCCGATCGAGGTACCGGGTCACTGTGTCAATGGTTCAACCGGTGGGTCACGGATTGAACCGCATGGACAGGATATATATATATAAATTTTTATTTTATACTTAATTATATAATAAACATTTTAAATGGTGCTATTTAGATAATAACCTGATGTAGTTTAGTGGTATTATTTGAATTAATTCTCTTAATTTTGTAGTTATATAATAAATATATTAAATGGTGCATTTTATACAACACTACGGTGTTCTGGGCTCGAATTCCACCTGCTGCAAAAATATATTTTAAAACTAATTTTGAAAAACCGGTACCGGTTAAACCGCGATTTATAACCGGGTCACCCGGTCAATACCGGGTCGATTACTTAAGCGGTCCAATGATGTAACCGGACCAGTTGGTGGGCCGATTTCCGAGCCGGTCCGATTTTAACAACACTGATAATAGTAAATATATCAAAAGTGTGTACTTGGAGTCTTTAGTTTGGGATCTCCCAGTTGATATGAAATCTACCTTGATTGATGGGGATAGAGATCTTATCCTTTGATCCTCTATAGATTATGAGGAGGGATATTCTTATTACCAAATTTTTTCACTACCAACTTACTACCTATCTAATCACCATTGAATCAACATTTTCTCTCTCTTCATAATTTTTTTAGCATTCTCTCTCTTTAATCCAATAATGATTAGATTGGTAGTAAGTTGGTAGTGAAAAATTTTGGTAGTCAAAATATCTTCCCTCATAGATTATATGATTGCGATATTCTTATCCAATCTTGCTATTAATAAGAACAAATAATTTAATTGGGATAGTTATTGAACCATACCACAAAGTTCTAGACTCTAGTAACAACAAAAGCTGCAAAAAGATTATTTTAATAATTATGGATAAGATATTCTAATTATCTTTTTCCATACCTATTTTATCTACTCATCTTCCCCACCGTTAAATTAGAATCTCAACAATTAACTTTCTCTCTTTCTCTCTTTTCTTAAAATTCTAATCCAAATGATATTGAATGAGTAGGTAGAATAGGTATAAAAAAATATAGATATAATAATATATTCATAATTTTATGTTAAATTTCTCTGGACAGAAAAAGATTGTTAGGCTTAATTGATGAATAATATAAAATCTCACCTATTTATATTAACAAATTTAAATATTCATAGAAGAATAGGACACTGTGAATTCATAATTATTTAATTATATAAATAAAAGTTATATTAATAATTTTATATTAGACTTCTATAATAAATTGAACGTTAATAGGAACCTTTTCGAATTTTTTTTTTATTAAACGGGTAACGAGGAGGAAGATAAGCAATTCCACGGAGTATTAAACCTCTAATATGACTGATACATCGTAATTTTAAATAATAAAAAACCCAAGCTAATTTGTCCAATTCTAGGGAGCTATGGGTTGATTCCGCCAATTGGACGAAAGCTTACGCCGTGACCGGGTATAGCAAGTAACAAAATTTTGTGTGTGTTATTTTTATTTATTTATTAGATTTGGTCAAGTAACAAAAACATGTATTGAGGTGTTAGCTACACGCTGTTTTTCTTTTTCTTTTTCTTTTTTCGTGAACAAAATGGTCTCATTAGCTGGGTCTGGGAGGATATTGTATAAGTTGGATTTCTTGTATTAAAATACATGATAGAAACCTTAGAAGTCAAGACATTTAATTTACGGGACACATTCTTGAATGGACCTAGGTACACGTGATGAATCTAATGTTTTAAATTACTGATTATTTTGTTGGAAGCAGCTGGCTGAACGGAGAGTTGATCGCAATGTTATTAAAATCAATCCGGTTATTGACCCGGTTGAGGTACTGGGTCATTGGTTCAACCGCATGACTCGGTAATTATATGTAATTTTATAATTTATATTAAAAAATTATAAACATATTTAAATATCCAAAAAAAAGATAAAAATTTCAAATATTTTAATATAAAAAATAATAAATGACATTATTATCAATAAAATAAAATGATCATGATACAGGACTTTAGGTTAAGAAAATGATATCTTAATTATAAATCAAATCAAAATTTCCTGTATAGTATATAATTGAGATAATATTAGTGTTGTAGGTACATAACTTATGTAAGTTAGTAAGCAAAAAAATATTTAAATATATCCATTAATATTTAAAAAAAATTGGGATCGGGCCGGATCACCGATTAACCGACCGGGTCACCAATTTTCAAGAAAACGGAACGGATCTCATCGGTTCTGATGCATAACCGGTCCGTTGCTTGAACTGGACCGGTTATATAACTGGTTTACCGGTGCCTGGGTCGACCCGGTCAGGTCGGTCCGAATTTTATAACACTGGCTGATTTCTTAATTGGTTCATGCTCTTAGATTTCTTCATGAGTGATTGCAGCAAAGAGATGGAGTACATGTAAGAGACACTGATACTCAAATCAATAAAAATAAGAAAATAATGTCATTATCATTAGATGTTATACATAAAAGACTAACCCTGTATTTATAAAAATGATAGAAGTATTTAACTAAAAATTTCTTTCTTAATGGATGTCATCACAATTTTAATTTGTCTTTACGAAATAGAGTCCACACAATACAGATATATAGAATGAAATCTGTTAATAACGTTAATCCCAAAATATCAAAAAATAAAATTATTGTGCTGTGATGATAGACCATGTCGGGCCTTGGGCCGAGTTACTAACCCAAAATACTGATAAATGCATAAACCCCACGTACATTATATTTTCAGAGTGCATATTTGTGAACCATGGGGTTCATAATGCATACATGACTATTTGATCAAATATATATATAAAAATAAATATATACATATATATATATATGTATATATATATATATATATATATATATATATATATATATATATATAAACATTTGTATGCAACCTTTGTTTATTAAATTATAAACTATTGCTTCAACTTTGACACTTTTAGTATAGCTTGATGTCATTTCAGTTTTGACAAATTAAACAATTAACTCGTTAAACTTTTAATAAATGGTTTCGTCTTCAATGTAAACGGTTAAACTTATCAGCTATGCTTACCACACTTATTAGATTATCAGTTTGAAATCCAATGTTTCTCAGTTTTTGCTAATTTTTTCCACTCTCTCCAATCTCACCAACCGAAATTCTACAATTGGATAATGCTTCTTGTAAGGCCTACATGTGACTGTAGTATAAAGTTGGTACGTATTAATTTTGATTTAATGTGCAAGTTATATAAAGGTAACTTGCTAGAAGATAGGAAAGATGAAAATAAATAACTATTATTGATAGTGGCATTTATTATGAAGGACAATTGTTTGACAGAAGGTAAAACGGAAAAATCCTCATGGTGTGCCCATAAGAATTGTATTTGTATCTCATCCTTATCAAAGAGCATATATACAGGAAAGAAAAAGGGTCTAGGCTATCAAAAGTTTTCTGCCATTAATGATCACAATTATTCTAGGCGCTTTTGAAGATCAAAGAATCTTTTGCATCGAGGATAAAAGATAATAGGGAAAGATTATATTTACTACCTACTTTTCTTACTACTTGTTCGTACCAAATTTTAATCATTGATTTCCGTCAATCTAACGGTTATAATGTATTTGAAATTAATAATTAATTAATAAATATGATTCTATAAATTAGAACCGGTAGATTGATGGAGATCAACAGTTAAAATTTGATAGTAACAAGCAGTAAAAAAATAGGTAGTAAGTATAACCTCTTCCAAGCTAATATCCGTAATTTTATTTATGTTTATGAAAATATTAATTTCTGAAAACCATTTTTTTTTTTGGGTTGTTCTTTTATGATTAATCCTAAGGTAGAAGACACAAATTGTTGAATGTTTACATTTCTATGGAATTTCAACCGAGAAACGCTGCGATTAAGCGTGACTTCCTGCTACTAGTTCGAGATTTGATCGAATAACAAGTACCCCCACCGTTTCTACTAGAAATCCTTTATCATTTGTGCTTCGTACCATGCCATGATGCCAAAAAAGCAAAAACAACTGTTACCAAAAAAAAAAAAAAAGAGCAAAAACAACACCTTTTTTTTTTTGATAAACAAAAAAAAAAAAAAAAAAAAAACACCACCGTAATAATATAGCAAATCATCAATGACGGAACTGGTAGAAAACAAAAAACTTTCTATGGTTAATTTTTGAAATATCTACACGTCTACTTATTTATTTTCCTATCAAATAATTTTCGTACTTTATTTTATTTGTAATTTATCATATATAATATAATCTTACTTTGGTTAATGCCATGTGTAATATATATATATATATATATATATATATATATATATATATATGTATATGAGATATGATCCTTTGACACCTCATCTGAGAGCCGTTAAATCAAAAAGATCAACGGCGTCACATGTTTACAAATCAGAGCCGTTGATCTTTTTTTATCTAACGACTCTCAGATGAGGAGTCAAATTTAAAATTTGACACCGGTGTCAAAGGATATATATATATAAGGGATTAAATAATTAGTTGTGTAGATATTTCAAAATAATTTATCAAACTTATTTTGATGTTCATCTTACAAATTAATACGTGAAAAAATGTAGGATGAAATATATTGCATTGTTTAAATTAAAAAACATTTTACAAAAAGATAAAGTTTTTAGTTCAACAAGATAAGATAAATTTTCATTGTTTAAATTCAAATATATCTAACAATAAGATAGAGTTTCCACTTCAACAATAAGATAAGATAAATTATTCAATACATAACAAGAAAAAACAAAACAAAAACAAAAGCCATCACGTATGACATGGTAGCATTGCAAAGGTTCTAAACATTCAACACATTTGTCGCTATTTTCTTTTCTCTCTAGTCATGTTTTCGTTTGGAGGAAACCTTCTCTTGTTTCTCACACTTTCCATACATATCTTTGTTTCTCACACTCTCAATGCCTCAGAGCCATGCAGTTCATACACTTTTCCAAATCACGTTAACTATGCAGCATGCAAGGATTTGCAATTTCTTGAATCCTCTCTGCACTGGAGTTACTACCCATCCTCAAGAACAGTTGATGTTGCTTTCAAGAAGGAAAACACAACGGACTCTAGTTGGATTGCTTGGGCCATCAACCCCACCTCAAAGGGTATGATTGGTTCCCAAGCATTTGTGGCTGTTCCAACATCATATGGGACTTTCAAAGCCTATACCTCACCAATAACAAGTTATGTAACTCTCTTGCAACACGGTAATCTCAGTTTCCCTGTTCATAACATTTCGGCAATCTACACAAACGGCCACAAGATCATCTTTGCAAGTTTCCAACTTCCATCCAATGTGACTTTGGTGAATCACGTTTGGCAAGAAGGTTTTGCATGGGATGATGGAACTTTAAGAACACATTTCCTATCAGGACCTAATCTTCAGTCTTTTGGTACCTTGGATTTTATATCTGGGAATATTTCAGAAACAGGTGTAAAAGTGAAGAATTCCTCCAATGCGACACTAAAAAACGTAATTAGTTAGACTAACTCTTTAATTTGAATTTATTTGTACTTTTATCATCGCTTTAAAGAAGGGTCGGCTTGGCTCGGCGGTGTTTGCCGTGGTGTGTCAGGTTGCGGGTTCGAATCAGTCTCACTGTAAAAAGTAGGGGAAAGACTGCCTAGAGTATTTCTTTCCCCAGACACTCACGAAGTGGGTATTTGAACTGGGTCGGCCCTTTTATCATCAGTTTAAAACTTTGAATGGCATAGTATGCATTAATAACACTTTGCAAGTTTCAGGTCCATGGAATCTTGAGTTCTTTTAGTTGGGGATTTCTAATGCCTCTTGGGGTAATATTCGGCTTCGTGAAAGAATTTGAAGGTGAATGTGATTGTGGAGCACATGCAGGCGTTTTGCATCGAGCATGTGTATCTCTAGCATTTTTTATTGGCTCTGTTGGCTTTTGTACTGGTTTGTACATGGGAAATCATGATCATTCCGGAGTTCATAATGCTTCACACAGATTTAATGGGATCACTCTAATGTATCTGACATATGTTCAAGTATGTGTTGCTATATTTCTGAAGCCTGAAAATCATCACAAGTATAGAATATTTTGGAAAATTTTTCATTTTATAGTCGGTTATTCAATTTTTTTCCTAGCCATATCCAACGTCTTCATCGGTTATGTCATCCTCAACCTTGATGGTGACGACAACAGACAATGTTATTATATGATAATTCTGCTCTTCGCCGGAGTTGCTTTCGGAGCGGAGTTGATTAGCCTTCTAGTTTTAATCTTAAAAATTATTACAGATTTGCTTTGACCTGTATTGCTCTTTCAAAAGTTATACATTCCATTTTTTTAAGATTTGTAATATTAAATTAGAGAGTTTGCTTTTTGTACAGTTAATTAGACAATTTATATATGTTGAGTCAAAAATGACATTATTTTGAGGCGGAATTCAAGGTATTTTTATAATTATAATTTATTTCAGGGTTATAATAATTTTTTTTATTATAATTTTTTAAACAAAATGATGTCATTTTGAGAGTGAATGTAGATAACTTATCTACGATTATAAAAACATTAAAGCCTTAAATTAACTAGCGACCAGGATATATAAATGATAATTGATCGCTTTATTTAAGAATCAGGTAGTTTAGTTGCATAACTGTTTAAAATGAATTAATTTTATTAGGGGAATGTTATACTTACAACTTATTTTCCTTTACCCCTCTTATAATTAATATCTTAACCGTTGATTTCCGTCAATCATCAGTTAAGATTTTCGCCAAGTATAACTTTTTGTAGCCGGTTATACTTATTGGATTATCAGTTTTAAATTCATTATTTCTCACTTATTGTTAATTTTTTGTTCTCTCCATTCTCACCTTCTCTCTTCAATCCACATAATCGGAAATTCTACAATTGGATAATGCTGATTGTAAGGCCTACACGTGACTCTAAATGGTATTAATTTTTGATTAAATGAATAGGTGACATTAAGGTAATTCGGCTAGTCCAACAAAGACTAACACAGTTGATAAATGACTGACCATATGTCTGGAAAAAAAAACTTTGGAAAAGATTTTGTTAGTAGAGACGAAACCTACTTCATTAATTTTTACGCCTCAAAAATATTCGGTCTTCGCTATCGGCTGAGATTACCTTGAAAAAACTAAAAAAAAGTAATTAGAACTAAAGAACGAGAAAATTATTTAAAATAGATAATTGTTATTGATAGGTGTATGTGTATTTTGTAAGCATTTCATCAATAATTCATGTTCAACAATAAACATTCAAGAACATGAAAGGGGATCTTTAAAATTCATGGTTTTACACATAAAGTGTACCTTTCTCCATTAGTGCAAGACTTTGACGGCGGAAGACTTTGATGGTGGAATACTTTCTCTAAGCCTTAACCCTTACACCGTTCTTGTATCTTCTTTGATAGGGATTGGATACAACCTTTCTAGGCAGACTCAGAAGGAACTTTTTCTTTTTTCTGTCAGATACTCACATATCAGAAACTGACCCTATCTCCTTAATCTAACTGCACCTATCAGCAGTTACTTTTAAATAACTTCCCTTAATAGCCAAAATTACCATAATGCCCTTTTTATTAAATAAATCAATTGACACATAATATTACACATGAGGCAAATAGTTTTACATTCTCCCACTTGGTTCATGTCATGAGGTGTCCCTTCATGATTTAATCAACACTCATTATAATGCGCATTTACTAGGCTAAAGGTTCTATACATTGACCTCATCATAATTCATTATTCAGAAATAAAATCAACAAGAGTCATGGCGGTTGTATGCTATCGAGTCGGCATAATCCCTTGTACTACTATATTGACTCTTCTTCCTAACATGATACTTTAATAGGAAGTACACATTATGTCCAACAATAATGTCTTCATAATGGACCATAAACAATTTCAATATCATTACATAAACTTGCATGCATTCATAAATTGAAAATAAGACAATAACAGAAACATATATTCATCAATGAGCTCAGAGTGTCAATACTTAATACATAACAATAATTGTCATCATTCATTAGCTGACATAATGCATTCTACATACATGACCAGTAAATTTCTTGGGCGGTAATCCCTTCGTCAAGGGATCAGCTATCATAAGATCGGTGCTAATATGCTCTATAAACACTCTTTGTTTCTGAACCTCTTCTTTAACGGCAAAGTACTTTAATTCCATATGTTTAGCACCTTTGGAATACTTGTCGTTTTTCGAAAAGAAGACTGCTGCGGAATTATCACAATAAATTTTCAGCGGCTTTACAATATTGTCGACCAATTCAAGCCCTGAAATAAAGTTCCGTAGCCATTTAGCCTGAATTGTGGCTTCAAAGCATGCCACAAAATCAGCTTCCATAGTGGACGCAGCTATTACAGTCTGCTTCGCACTTTTCCATGATATAGCTCCTTCAGCTAAAAGATACAGGTAACCACATGTAGATTTTCTTGTGTCTACGCATCCTGCAAAATCTGAATCTGTGTATCCAATCACTTCAAGGTTGTTAGACCTTCTATAAGTAAGCATGTGACCTTTAGTTCCTTGCAAATATCTCAGAACTTTCTTTCCAGCTTTCTAATAATTCATACTGGGATTACTTTGGTATCTACCCAACATCCCAACTGCAAAGCTAATATATGGTCTCGTACAAGTCTGAGCATACATTAAACTCCTAACTAATGATGCATACGGAATTGCATCCATTTCTTTTCATTCCAATTCACTTTAGGACATTGCATGAGAATAAATTTATCTCCTTCTGAATTGGAACTGGAGATGATGAGCAGTTTTCCATTCTGAATCTCTCTAGAACTCTATTAATATATGCTTTCTGAGACAAACCCAACAGTCCTTGTGATCTATCACGGAATATTTCTATTCCTATCACATAAGTTGCCTCACCCATATCTTTCATTTCAAAGTTACTAGAGAGAAACTTCTTAGTCTCATTTAAAAGACCAAGATCATTAGTTGCCAGCAAAATATCATCAACATACAGAATCAATAATATAAACTTGCTCCCACTGATCTTCAGATATATACATCAATCAACAATGTTTTCTTTAAATCCAAAGGAAACAACAGTATCATTAAACTTAAGGTACCATTGCCGTTAGTTGTTGAAGTCCGTATATTGACTTCTTAAGTTTGCACACCATGTGCTCTTTACCCTTTTCTATGAACCCCAGTGGTTGGTCCATGTACACATCTTCATCTAAATTTCCATTTAGAAAGGCAGTTTTCACATCCATTTGGTGTAGTCTTAGATTGACAACGAGCCACCAATGCCATAGTAATTCTTAAAGAATCCTTCTTTGAAACTGGTGAAAAAGTTTCTTTATAGTCAATGCCATCTTTCTGAGTGAATCCCTTTGCAACAAGTCTGGCCTTGTAATGTTCTAAGTTACTCATGAGAGTCACGTTTGGTCTTAAAGACCCATTTACAACCAACTCTCTTACACCCTTCTGGTAACTCAACAAGATCCCAAACCTTGTCTGTTTGATAGATTTCAACTCATCTTTCATAGCATCTAACCATTTATCACCATTTTCTCCATTCATGGCTTGTGAAAACGTTACTGGATCATCTTGAATACCCAATGTCAAAATCAGATTCTTGTAGATATACCACAGATCATTACAAATAGCAGATCTCTTTTCTCTTTGAGATCTTCTTAATGCTATCTGTTGTGGTTCTTCTACTATGGGTTCATTCGGTTCATTAACAATGATTTCTTCATGAGTAGTGGGATCATTAAACTCGTCCTTCATTATTATCGATTGGTTCAATAGCATGAGGAACAATGACTTTGCTAGAGTTACAAGTCAATGGAACTTGTATTCTCACTTCATGAATATCCACTTTACGTGGTGTTTCACTCCTACTAACTTCACCATTCTCAATGAACCTTGCATTTCCAGATTCAATAATCCTTGTAGTATGATAAGGACAGTAAAATCTATACCCTTTCGATTTTTCTGGATAACCAATGAAATAACCACTGATTGTCCTTGCATCCAGTTTCTTTTTCTTCCCCAATCGTAGTATCTAATTTCTGACAACCCCAAACATGCAGGTGCTTATACTAGGTTTCTGTCCAGTCCAAAGTTCAAAAGGAGTTTTTCTAATCAACTTACTCAGGAACCCTATTTAATACATACATGGCAGTTTTTAGAGCATAAGTCCACAATGAAACGGGTAGAAGTATTACTTAACATACTCCTAACCATATCCAGAGCAAGACCTGAACTGAACCAAGCAAACATAACATAAC
>JAVKPL010000560.1:0-15059 GCA_032173675.1 Gastrolobium villosum
ATGTTGATGATGGCCCGTAAAGACTAGGTACTATTGTGGGCCTCTGGTTTATTGTAATTTTCTTAGCAGTTTGGGCTTGAGCCTATGAATAGCTGTTGTTAGGGTTTTCTAATCTTATTTGTATTTTTCTTGTAAATCGAGTGACTTGTAATGAGTGGCGGTGAGGTGAATATAGTACATACAAGTTGGACGTAGCCTAAATTGGGTGAACCAGGGTAAATCACTGTGTCTATTCTCTCTCTTTTTTCTTTTCGTTTTCGATTTGTGTGTTGTCGATTTCCAACATGAAATACATTCCACATTAATTAGTTGCTACAAAAATTTACCTTTATTCTCACCATCTTATACATTGACGTTGGTCTAATGTCCATATAATCATTGATGCATGTTTGCCACTCCATGAGTGCAGGTTATTTCTTGCTTCATTAATGGAATTCAGCATTTTGGAATATAGTAAAATTTCCACACATTTCCTGTGATCATTTAAGGTAACATTTTCATGTTTTTTTTTTCAGATATTCGAAGGAGATTCCAGATGCTTATGAGAGGCTACTTCTGGATGCCATTGAAGGAGAAAGAAGACTCTTCATACGTAGCGATGAACTTGATGCTGCTTGGTCACTCTTTACACCTGTATTGAGTGAGCTAGAAGAGAAAAAGATAGTTCCAGAGAACTATCCTTATGGTAGTAGGGGTCCTGTTGGTGCTCACTATCTTGCAGCCAGATACAACGTACGGTGGGGTGACCTTATAGATGTTGACCAATAACCCTCACTTTTTGTTGCAGCTGTTATTAGCTTAGGAGAATATCTTTGGCACTACACATACACCGAAAATTTAGTGCATCTTCCATTCATATTGTGATACACGTGTCTTACTTTATATCAAATCACTCTCTCTCTCCTAATTTTAAAATAAATTATTTATTATTGATTTGACAAAAGTAAGACACGTGTCACAATATGAATGGAAGACGCACCGAATTTACGGTTCATCCGTAACACCAAAGAAATTTCCGTATGTTAGCTAACATGCATGTTGATTTGAGGTTTCTTGTTGGAGTGTATTTTTATTTTTATTTTTTTCATATTATTGGAATGGTTACTTCCCTAGTTGAAGACAGGTGCTAGGCATACATGAAATCATGTAAAGCAATAAAGCATCAAAGTTGAAAGCTGAGCTTTTTTAATAAAGCACTGAGATTTTTTGTTATTTTTGGATTTTTGTAGTTGATTGGGAGGGGTGAGAATTGGGACAGTTTGGACGGCGATATTTCATGTAGTTGCCAATCAATCTAGCTAGGTAACCTGTTTTGATTCTAAATTTATATACTTAATGCATTTTGTGAAGGGATGCGATGAATGTTTATTTTATTTTTTTTATGCGTATTCTACTTATTTTTTTTAATATCTCTAGTTTAGAATATCAATCAATTTTTACTATTTCTCTCTCATTTTGAGCTTATGAAATAAAAATGGATATGATATTCTATTTCTTTTTGTAAAACATCAAATTGAAGGAGGAAAATGAAGAAAATTGGTATGAATATCAACTCGTTCACGAGTTCCCACTCATGAACGAATCGAATCATGTGTAGCAGAGTCCTCCAATTGAACCAATCGTATCACAAAGCAATATTATTACTAATTGCACATCCTGCGAACATGGAGAGGGGAAAGACTGAAAATATTATTATAACAATTAACAAAGTTCGGTTTAATTCAGAGACCGTATTCAATTATTGATTATTTGTTATATGTTTTTTGGCAGCATTCATATCAATAATGTGGCATACTTTTAAGGGTTTGTAAAGAAAAGTTAGCTCCGAGTGCGGGAGTGTCCAAGATCTTATAAATTTCACATTAGTTGCACATACAATCAATGTGAGACTATATATCTCAACACGCCCCCTCACGCGAGAGCCCTTTAGGCTAGAAGCATGGAAATGACACACCAATTTTTGGTTTACCTTTTTGTTTTTAATTCCACTTTAAAGTGAGGGACAATGAGGTCTGTGCAATTTTCACGCTTCTAGCCTAAAGGGCTCTTGCGTAAGGGGGCGTGTTGAGATATATAGTCCCACATTGGTTGTATGTGCAACTAATGTAAAGTTTATAAGGTCTTAGACACTCCACGCCAGAGCTAACTTTTCGGGTAGTGTATCTCAACAGGGTTACACGAGAAAAATGTTAATACAGAGGCATTGAAGTCGGTATTTCCTTTTATTGAATAGAAAAAAAAATTGTGGGACTTAAGAGAAATTAAAAAAAAAAATTATTGAATAAAAAGGAGCACCAAACTCTTTTTTTTTTTTTGGTAAATGTGGCATTAAAGTTTTTTTTTTTTTTTTTAAATCGTGAAACACATGTTCTTGAGCAATTTCTCTAAAGCGAAATATTTTAAAGCATCTGTACGTGTGGGGGGGCCTCGTGTGTGACTCTATACCATGATTGGATGGGATAGAGAAAAGGGAAGAGGGACAAAAAGAAAAAATATTAATGTGGCAATACACTTACATCGGATGTGTCGGTAGTCTGTCTTCCACATTTGCTTTTTATATTATGAGTAATATCTTATTATCTCTTACATTCATATTTTTAAATAGATTTTATAAAAAAAAGTTCTCTCATTTTTAATTTCTTTTTCTTTGGGTTTTTATAAGAGTTATGTGATAAGAAAAATGATTGTGTAATGTTATAGAGATTCATTTTGCGTGCCTTAATTTTTATTTATTTTTTTTGTTTTAAAAAGTGTAGGTCCCACAAAATATTGTGTGTATAGGAAACTTTATTATGTCATGTTAAAGGACAAAACGAAAATCCTTTTTCTTTTTATTGTTTGGAGTAAGACAATACTTTTTTTTGGTGAGAAAATAACATTTTTCTTTTACAACATAAACAAAATATTACCCATATTATTATCTTTTCCCAGAGATAAAATTATCTTATGTAATTCTAAAATAATATTGTAAGAGAAAAATAAAATTTATAATGCTCCACCACCATTCAATAAATCTTGTTTTCATATATCTTTTAAAAATTTTATATATAAAAAATATTTTTAATTTTAATATCCAAATAATTTTTGTTACAAATATTTTTTATTGAAAAGGTAATGTCATATATCGATAAAGACAGTGTCAAATCAATTTTAAAAATATGGAAAATAACATGATAATAAATAGAAATAGAAAATAAAAGAAATTGAAAAAACCTTAGCAAGGAAGGGAGCTAAAAGAAAAGGAAGCCATCTTTGTAAGTTGCGTATGAGTGGGCTCCTTTATGACAACAGAAAATAGTTTCTCCTTTAATAGGAGAGGTGTTTTTTAATGTAAGTGAGAGTTTGTTTTGCGTGTAATATTTTTATTTTATTTTTATTTATAATGGGACCCATTAAAATTGTGTGTGTAGGAGATTTTCTAACCTCATGTTAAATGAGAGATGTAAAATCCTTATGACAAAGGCAGGATTTTGCAGCCCCATGTTTGCATGCTTTAAAGTAAATTATTTTTACTGCAAATAGATGAGAGGTGCAATTATTTTGGTTGCGGAGAGGGATATATATTTAGTAGGGAATTCAACCTATCGTAGTATTAGGCTGGCAAAATGGGCTGGGCCCGCCGGGCTGGCCCGCCCCACTCGCCAAACAGGGCGGGCTGGGTTGAGTTTTTCAACCCACCAACCCGCCAAACCTGCCCCGCAAAACCCGCCAGCCCGCCACGGGGCGGGCTAGCCCGCCAAGCCCCCATTTTTTTAGGTTACCCAATTGTTATGTAGCTCAGTGCCTTAGATTTCTCTGCATGCAAGTGGTTTTTTCGAATTCTTGTGGACTGCTTATACAACATTTTGTTACTCTGTTTTATATGATTTTATTTTTTATTATTATTTTTGGTTTGAAAGATGCATATTTATATGTAGATTATTAAACACTGATCTTCTTGGTTTCATAAGCACATTAGGATTCTATGCAGATTTTTGTATGCTTTTATGCATATTTTTTTATGTGTTTTTATGCAGAATATAATTTTTTGTATTTTATTTTTAAGATTTTTTTTTTTATTTTAGGCGGGCTGGCCCGTAGCCCGCCAACCCACTCATAAAATGGGCCGGGTTGCTCAATTCAACCCACTTTGTCAAAACGGGCCAGGGCGGGCCAACCCATTTTGGACGGGCCAATGACGGGACGGGCCGGGCCGGGACGGGCTGACCCGTATTGCCAGCCCCAGGTAGTATTGTTATCCTTCATTCTTGTAGAATTGAAGTCATTAATAGTTATTACTTTATGAGGGGTAATATCTTGTATTTATTTTTTAAAAAATAGATTAAGTATTTATTGGTTGTTGAGTTTTCTGATACGACTCTTGCTATCCTAATTATTTTTTTAATTTGCCATGCTTTATGGCTAATGCTATATAGCATCAAACTTTTTTAAAAAAGTATTGATCACTTATATTTTTTTTTTCAACCAAATATCAACCTAGCTGTCAAGATATATAAAATTATTAATGTAGTCTCTCCCAACAGCTTAAGCTTTTGGATTAAATTAATTTTTTACATGATATCAGAGCCTCGTATCCCGGGTTCAATCCTCACCGCTCCCACTTTCTTTCAAGTGGAATTTCTTTGTTCGCACAGGTAGGTGGGCCTGTGCATTGTCCACCCTTCAAGTCGAGTGGGCTCTCGTGTGAGGGGGTCCACCTTTCAAGTCCAATGGGTTCTCGTGTGAGGGGGGCCTTCAAGTCCAGTGGGCTCTCGTGTGAGGGGGCGTGTTAAGATATATACAACTATTAATGTAGCCTCAACTAACAACTTAAGTTTTTGGGTTGAATTGGTTCTTTATACATATGATGAAAACTTACGTTTAATTATTATTTTTAATCAAATATCAACCTAGGGATAATAGTCCACATGATACAAATTATTGACAAGTTTTTAATCATGTAAATAATATAAAATAATTCTTATGAAATATAATTGAACTTTCAATATACTATTTTTTTATATTCACTTTTTGAATTGATGGATAAGGTTGTGACATGTGTTGATAGTTTTCATCCATTTATATTTATTTTTGTGAATTTAGAAATTTATTTTAAATTATTAGATAACCTGGAATATCCATGTAAATATAGTTGTCTTGACTCCAATGGATAAGAAATGAATATATGCGATGGGCACAGAGAAAGGTACATGCACTCTACTCTAGCGTCAACTCTAGCATCCATATATGCATCCACTGTATAGTGCTAACTCATTTTTTATTTTTAAACAATTTATACAAAAGAGACATGCTATAGTACACCCTAGAATTCAGGCACTCGAGCCCCAATCTCATAATACACTCTTTTTCTTTTAATGCTCTTTATTTCAACGTGTATATATCTCTTATAACTTTTTATAATCATTTTCATTGTTATTAGATAACTTTAAGTGAGAATTATTGATTTGATTTTAATCTAACAACCATAAAAGTGGTTATATGAAAAAGGATTTTATATTTCTCATGTTAATTGAGAATTGAAATCTCATGTTGTAGAGATAAAAAGCATTTGAGACCAATATGTTAGAAAAAAAATTAGATGTAAGACCCATGTCAACACGGAAATCAAAGAGTATGTAGAAAAATTTAAATTCTCATATTAGATGAGAAATATAAAACCCTATGAAAGATGAGGTTGTATGTAGAAGCATAAATAGGTCAGGCTTGTTAGGAATCTACAACTTTAATTGCCTTTGATCTTATTTATCTTGACCCTTGTGAAAAAATAATATAGGCTTAAGCTCCTTGAAAGTCTTATTTAAAAATCAAATGACAAGCCTATTTTAGTAGACTTGACTTCTAAGTCTTTAGACTTAACTCATATTTTTTAATAAATAATATTTTATTTTTAATAAAATAATATCTTGGTATTTTTTAATGAAATAATACCTTGTTATTTATCTTTTATTTTTCAATAAAGTTATATCTTATGAATTGTTTTCCAAAAATTTTCCTTCTCACTTTTTAAACACATTTTTTTAACCCTAAATTCCTTTGCCGCCACCGTTTTTTTTTTTATTCTCCTCTAAATTTGACTACTTTTCTGCCCCCGTTCTCAAGTTCTCATCTCTTCTGAATCATCCACTGCTTACCATCGACTTTCAAATTTTTTGCAACTGATAAGTTTTTATTTTGTCTCATTGACAAAATTGCCTCTTTCCAAAATTTACGTTAAAAATAATAATATATTATTTGACTTATGGGTAGTGTATGGATCTACATATCTTATTTTTGTTTGTTGGACATGTGTTTATATGTGTGGTTTATTTTTTTATTTTTTTCTCTTTATTTATTCAATTGTTTTTTGTTCAATTATTTTTTGTTCAAAAATTCTTAAATAAATTGGCCGGTGGACATCTTGAGAGCTGAGGTTGTTGTTCTCTTTGCATGATTTGTAATATACTTATCATTTTGATTAGTCTAATTTGATTGGTTTTCACTTGTTTGCTGATTGCTTTTTTATACATTTAAATATCATGATTGTTTTAGTCTCAAAATAAATACTTTTGTGTGCGGATAAACATAGAGGGTCAACTTACATAAGAATCATAAGCTTACAAACACAAACACAAACACTCATAAATAAATAGTTTTCAGTTACGGCCGTAGGATACCATTCAGATTATTAAAATAAAAAATAAACATAGAGGGTCAAGTTACATAAAAATCATAAGCTTACACCAAATCAGTTATAGTTTATTAAAAATAAATAATTAGTTGAGGTGGGGAAACCTTGAGTATATCAAAAAAAATAAAAAAATAGTTAATAAATACAATTAAATAAGTTATAATTGTTAAATGTATGAATATTAATTGTTAAAAAATGGCATAAGACTTATTATTTTAACATTGATGTAAATTAATTGTATCTCATATATATGTGTATAAACTTTTAATTTATTTTAAATTAAATTAAAATATATTTTTTTAATTAAAAATCAATACAATTTGATTCGATTAATTATTTTTTTAATTTTCAACAACATAATTAAATTGTCAATATTTTAAATTGTGGTTCATCTATTGTACGAAGTAATCATAATCTTTAATTTATAAAATGCAATATATTATTTTTTAAAATTTTGTATGCTTGAGAGGCTTTGACAAGTCTTGTATCTTTTAAAAATAAATCAGATGAAATTTATAATTTAATTTTTGTGAGACTAACAACTCAAGCCAGGTTTAAAATAATTTATATAGGCCTAACTTTTCTTTTTCTAACTCATTTATAACTCTATTTATAAATATAACCTCCCTTATTTTAAAAATAGTAGATATTTGAGTAGTCTTCTATATGACACAGTAACTAAAATAACGTCTCACATCTTATTAAGTATGTGATGTGACAATAACATTTATCACTTTTCCCAATTATTAAATAGTATGGATATCCATAAATACTCAATTCCATGTGGAATTGAAAATGAATACATGAATCTTCTGATAGAGACGAGAAGGGCGCGGGAAAGCTAGTAACCACGGAAATGGATCCTCAGAAAAAACATCATATGATCATGTGAGAGAAGATCACAATCATACAAAGTTAAATTAATGATTATGATTTTGTAATTATTTATTTTACTATTTTTTCTCTCTCCTCTTTTATTATCATTGATCCACTTTTATATTGTTATTATTTCTCACTTTATCATGTCATATGATTTTTCACATCAGAAAATCCGGATCCATCCCATTGACACTATACTCTATAGGTTTTATTAGTCTTTATTCACATACTATAGTTATGTTATGTTATCAAAAGAAAATGAATGGATTTCACAATTATAAAAAAAAATTGAAATGCAAAAATCAAAATAAAGGAATATTAAAGAAATTATTTTATGTAAAATAAAAATAATATTTCCCCTGATCTATAGTCAAAAATACATACATGTATTTACAATGGATGCCAACTCATTCTTAAGCAACAACATAAGCATCCACAAATTATGCCAACTCATTCCTGACGAGTTTGTAAGAAAAGGACATAAAACAATTCCAGCCTGTTTGAATTTTTTTTAAGTTAGAAATTATTTTTATTTTAGCATTAAAATAAAAAAAACTACAAATTATTTAATGATTATATGCAAATTTTAATTTAAAATTTGCTTATAAACACGTATTTTAAGAAATATTCTCTCTCTTTATCTTTATAATTATTTATTTTAAAAAAACACATAATTCAAAAAAAATTAATAAGAACTTACAAAAAAAATTCTAGAAATTTTTGGCTTTTAATTTTTTTTATTATAAAAAACTTTAATTTTTTTTTTCCAAAATATATTTGACTTAATTTCTGCTTATAAAGAAAAAAAATTCAAACAGTCACTTTTTTTTTTTTTTTCTGGAGATACGAACAGTCACTTTATTCCAACATTCAGGATGCTCATGCTTCATCTTCAACCACATAAATTTATTGTTTCATTTTTTCCAATTTCTTCACATATTTCAACAAAACAAAGGTTAAAACATTTATTACTTATTAATTCCGGCGATGAATAATTCGATAAATATATAATTCACTTCATTATTCTGATTTGTGATGTATGTAAATGTAAATTTGTGATATGGTGAGTTATTATTGTTGTGTTGTATGTGGTTCGGAAAATCTTGGTCCAATTCCGATGGTACAAGGAAAGTGCAACAACCAGACACACAAATCAAATCAAAACACACAAACTCACACCCCAAAACAAACATACTCACTCTCCTCGTTATCTAATATCACACAAACACAACCCAAACACAACACAAAACTACTCTGTTTCTGTTCACACCACATCCTATGGATTGTTGGTCCTCTTCTCAGCCTATGGACGATGAATTCGAGAAGCTTGTCATTCGAATGAATCCTCCCAGGTAACCTATTTCCAAACATGTTGTTTATTCTTGTTTTTTTTTTTTTATCTTGTGTGTTATTCTAGAACTGAATTGTCATGTTATTTATTTATTTTATTTTATTTTGATACATTGTCATGTTATTTTCTTGCCACAGAGTCACTGTGGATAGCAATTCCAGCAGAACAACCACTGTGATTAAGGTGTCAAATTGAATTTTCATGGGCTTGTCTTTTCTGCATTGCAAAAAGTTCTTTTTGGTAACCAATTATTTCATGGGAATTGCAGGTTGATAGTGCAAATAAGCGTGGGAGTTTGTTGGAAGTGGTGCAGGTTCTTACTGATATGAATCTCATTGTAAGAAGAGCTTACATTTCCTCTGATGGAGAATGGTTCATGGATGGTAGGGTACCCTTCACAATTCACAATTTTCCATATACTAAACATCATTGCTTTGCTAAATATGTATTCATCTAATGTTGTTTGGTTTTCGCCCATTGTCTAGTCTTTTATGTTACTGATCAAAATGGGAGAAAGTTTCTTCCTGATGATGTAGCTGACCGTATTCAACAGGTAGATCTGAAAAACTAATCTGAAATCATTTTTAATTTGACATTCCTTGTTCTTGTATTTGTTCCTACACAATTTGGGAGTGGAATTAAGATTTAATCTTATTTATATTTTCTTTTTACTCCCTCAATGTCTGCGTCCAGTTATAAGTTACCATAGTTTCTATGACCCTGCCTTACATAATGTATTTGTCCTGCTCAATTTTTCAATTTTCAGCTTATATTTGTGTGAATTCATATTCTTCAAAATATCTGCTATTCAGCTTGTAGTCCTTATCTATTGAATGGGACTGAAAATGAAAAACAAGGTTAAAGAGTAGTAGTCAATGGAATTGAATGAGTGACTGCTTGGTCTGCATATAACTCCAAGAAAGAAAATAATATATGATTCTGTTCATGATCTTTCTTTTTAGCAAATCAAATAAACAGCCAGATTGTAAAAGAACCACTTCAACCCAAAACCTTAAGGCATTGGGTGAGGGCATTTTTAATGGTTTTTATTATTCTCTAACATGCCCCCTCACGCAAGAGCTCTTTGGGCTTGAAATGTGGATATTGCACACGCCCAATTTTTGGTTTACCTTCTTTTGTGTTTTTTATTTAATTCCACTAGAGAGTGGAGGCGGTGAGAATTGAACTCGTAACCTTATGGTCATTGAAGCTCTGATACCGTGTAAAAGAACCACTTCAACTCAAAACCTTAAGGTAGGGAATTTTTAATGGTTTATATTATTCTCCAACACATATTGAAAAAGAACTAGACAAACACAAGAAGAACTTGTTTGTTTTCAACCTTGAATCTGCAATTTTGCTCTTTGCATATCATTTTGTACTGATAATTATTTTTGCTTGCCCTAGTCACTGGGTCCAAGAGCCCGTAGTTTCCGGTCGTTGAGAAGATCTGTTGGGGTTCAAGCAGCAGCAGAACATACAACCATTGAATTAACCGGAAGAGACAGGCCGGGATTGCTTTCAGAAGTTTTTGCTGTTCTTGCAGATCTCAAATGCAATGTGGTAGCAGCAGAAGTCTGGACACACAATTCGAGAATGGCATCGGTTGTTTACATCACTGATGAGGCAACAGGGTTGTCAATAGACAATCCTGATCGCCTTGCTAACATTAAGCAGCTTCTACTGTATGTGCTGAAAGGAGACATAGATAAGAAGAGTGCCAACACTGCTGTTTCTGTTGGTTCTACTCACAAGGAAAGGAGGCTGCATCAATTGATGTATGCTGATCGCGATTATGACATATATGATGGGGATTATGGGTCAACAAGTGAAAGGAACAAGCTCCTTGTAACTGTTGATGATTGCACAGATAAGGGATACACAGTTGTGAACTTAAGGTGTCCAGACCGACCAAAGTTACTATTTGACACTGTGTGCACACTCACAGACATGCAATATGTTGTGTACCATGGAACTGTTATTGCTGAAGGACCAGAGGCATATCAGGTTTGTTATTGATGTTCTAGGAATTCACATTTGGTTAGCACATGTATATCTTAGCAACTTAGGTTTTGATAATTATCATACTACATTACATGTCATGTTACTTGAGTTGAAAAGCCTATTCTCACAACTCCTTTCTATCTGCTTGTTTGTGGTTGCTAGTGAAATTCATCACTCAAGGTACCATTAAACTTCACTAATTTGTTTTGCCTTGTTTTACAGGAATATTACATTAGGCATGTGGATGGATGTCCTATCAGTTCTGAAGCAGAAAGGCAAAGAGTGATTCACTGCTTGGAGGCTGCTATAAGGAGAAGAACTTCTGAGGTACTAAACATGATTTGGATACTAATTCACAAGTTCTAGCCAATGTTTATAAGTAAAAAACCACTCCCGTTAAACCCGACTAGCGAGTGTGGGGTGGAAGTAATCCTTGTACACAGTCTTACCTTTGCATAATTGCCAATGTTTATAAGTGATACTATTATTTTTGTATTTGATATAGGGCATAAAGCTAGAACTCTGTGGTGAAGATAGGGTTGGCCTTCTGTCCGATGTAACTCGCATTTTTAGAGAAAATGGTCTTTCAGTCAACCGTGCTGAGGTTACAACCCGGGGTTCCCAAGCCATGAATGTATTTTATGTGACTGATGTAGCTGGAAATCCAGTTAAGAGTGAAACAATTGAGGCAGTTCGAAAAGAAATTGGCTTGACTATACTGCATGTAAAAGGTGATGGCTGCTCAAAATCTCCATCCCAGGAGAGTGGAAAATTCTCTTTGTGTAATCTCTTTCGATCAAGCTCTGAGAAGTTTCTTTACAACTTGGGTCTGATGAAGTCTTGAACATAGTGTATTTCCTTAATTAGGAGCCATCTATAATGTTCTAATTTGTCAATAGTAGCTTAGTTTTGCCTACAATTGAGCTTCTTTGGAAACCTCATTGCAATTCTTGATGGGGTAGATCATTCTAGATTTGGTGTCAGCATAAGTTGTAATCAGATTGTGGAGTTTGATCTAGGCTTGTTTCTTTGTAAAAGTGTGTATATTAGTATGCCTTTGTTACATGCTTTTGCCCTCAAAGCTTTGTCCATATACATATCCGTTTACAATTTTTTTTTTTTACAAATTACAATAAGTATGACCGGTCATACATTTCTGATTAAAATATAACCTATCATACTTAACGTAATTTGTAAACAAAAAATGAGGTAGGTTATACTCACAACTTTTTTTTACCACCTCTTACAACCATATCTTAACACCGTTGATTTCCGCCAATCAACGATTATTATTTATTGTAAATTAATAATTAATTAATGAGTTTAATTTGCAAAAATCATAACCATTGATTGGCGAAAATCAACGATGTTATAAGATGGTCGTAAGAGGTTATAAATTTTTTTTTATAAATATAATCTTCATCACAAAAAATTTATAAATATAACATTTTCATGCATATATATGAACCTACTATTAGTACTCGAAGCTCCACCACAGGACAATTGTTTTAAGAAAAAAAATAAATCATCAATGAAAAGAAAACAAAAAATGAATGAAGAATGTGGAGTGGGAATCAGAATACAAGGAGTGCGGTGCGGTTAATGACACGAGCTGTCGAACTCGTGCAAATTAAAAATTATTTTTATTTAGGGTTCAGAAAATTTGCAGTAAAGTGGAAACCCTAAGTCGTCTTCTCAAGGAAATTGTTTGGGTGAAAATCGTTGCTGAAAATAGAAAATAAAAGGGGGGTTTTGATTTCAGTTTGAATAATTTAAAAGACAGAATATAAAATTGGGATTAAAATTCGTAATTCAAAATTAACCAACCTAAGGTTAGGGTTCCATGGATGTCCTTCATTGGATAAAAATTACCAAATTCACGGTTGATCTCAATTGAATCAGAATCCTTATTTTCAATTGAGAACAATCGGATCATCAAATCTGATGATTATCCCTTTTCCATGATCACAATCGTGAACCTCAGATCGAATATCCACAATCGCACGATATCGATCTGAGTTAGGAAAAGAAACAAATCTGGTTAAAGAATTAGAAAAATTACCAAATTCACGATTAATCCCAATTGAATCAGAATTCTTATTTCCAATTGAGGTTAATCGGATCATCAAATCTGATGATCATTCTTCACCTATAATCGCAATCGCGAACCTCAGATCGAATATCCACAATCGCACGATATTGATCTGAGTTAGGGTAAAGAAATAAATCTGGTTAGAGATTGATCGCAGATCCTCTAAACAGATCCATGGAATCCCTTCCCCTTAGGTTGATTAAAAGTGGTTTAGCCTAGCATGGCTAGGATAAACATGATTACAAATTAATTTGCATAAAAGAAAAAGAAGAAGAAGAAGAAGATGAAGAACGCGAAGAACGCTTCAGAGAAAAGTGTCTTGATCCTCCAAATCGAAAATTACATAATTCAAAATGTTTCCCCTCCTCTCCTACATATGCCCCTAGGGTTCAAAAACCATTTTGGGCTGGGCTTAATTCAGATCGGCCCGGCCCATTCGTCTAAAATGCAATATAAAATAATAAAATAAAACTAATTTGGCTTTGGGCCACTTAAATAATTGGGCTTTAATTTAAATTACAAGTCCAATAATGAAATAATATTCCAGCAAAAAACACGTCATCTTGAGCTCAGGTTTAGACCATCTTCCCGTCCGAATTGAGCTTCAGTAGCTGAAATAACGATTATAGCCCTTCCTGTTAGCTGCAAAAAGCAACAAGAACGAAGTCAATCAGACATCTGTAGAGTGAGATATGGTCAAAATACGAAAGTAGTGTAAATCTGGAAAATTATGACGAAAATCAATTAAACCCAATTAAAAACTAGAATTCTAATTTAACCCAAAATACCTTTATTTAATTCAAATAAAACCTAAAATTACCAACCAAGAGTAACAAATAAGTGTAATAAAATATGAGTTATCAATATCTCAGTAAACCAATGGAGCTAGAGGCTCTCTCCACTCCATGGCTCACTAAAATGTATCAAAATGACATAATATGGCATGCAATCCTTTCCAGACAATATCACCATCCTCCTGGAGACACCCAAAACATCCAAGTCATGAACAGATAAAATCATGGACAAAAATTCCTCATATCAACTCCCATATAACTTTCAACTGCTGGCGCCTCTCCCATGGTTGAGAAGACTCCATGGCAATACCCAACCGGAACTCCTCATGAGCCCTATCCGGCGGACGTCCCCCGCTTGGATCATCCTGATGTCGCTCCCAGAGTCAACACCATGGCATCTCCAACTGGCATTCTCCCGTAGGACGAATCCAGCGGATGTCCAAACCAACACACGTCAACTGGCCAGTGACCAAACAATTTTCACAAAATACAAGCAATATGCATACAAGCACACAAACACATCATGTCATCAC
The DNA here is from genome assembly GCA_032173675.1 of Gastrolobium villosum. Taxonomy (NCBI): domain Eukaryota; kingdom Viridiplantae; phylum Streptophyta; class Magnoliopsida; order Fabales; family Fabaceae; genus Gastrolobium; species Gastrolobium villosum. The sequence continues at coordinate 14,321 of JAVKPL010000560.1, forward strand.
TACATAATCCAACCACAACCTTCCTCTAGGTGTGGTGGAGCTCACTAGGGATTAAACCCAAGTTCCAAGAGTTTACCTTAACACGAGCAACACCGTTCCAAACGTATGCTCCAAATCAACTTTTCTCAAATCCAACCGTGTGAGGCACCCTACAACAATCATCAAATCCCAATTACACAAAAACTCATTTTTCATCAAAATTCCTCAAAATTCTCTAAGTTAAAAACCTAGATTTTTCACCAAAATTTAACATAGCATTTCTAGCTTACAAACATGATTCTAAGGCCTTTTTATCTAATAGCATTTTTCCATTTGGGCTCTCTATCATCACACATCTAAAATCAAAGCTTTGAACACATATTCATAGATCTAAGAAATCAACTATCAAAAGACCACAAATATACTTACAATGGGTAGTATGATCACCTCCAAGGCTTCACTAAACCATTTGAAGCTCAAAACTCCAAGAAATCTCAAAAAACTCCAATGGGTCGAAAGAAAAATGCAAATAACAGAAAGAAAAAGAAAAAAGAGGGAAGAAGACTCCTGGACTCCCTAAGGAGGATAAACAACATCAGTGAGTAGAGCCTCTGTCTCCCAGGTTGCTTCTGGGGTCCTTCATGAACAACTTTGAGGTGATGGCCAATCATTGTGCAACTCTTCCCCATCTGCTTATCACGCAACTTTGGGGGCCTTCTTTTATGTATGCATTTCTTCTTTGTCTTGATGTTTCTTCCGA
>JAVKPL010000561.1:0-15188 GCA_032173675.1 Gastrolobium villosum
CCACCAAAATATCCAAAACGCCAACAAATCATTTATGAAGAAATTTTATTTATTTTTATTCCACTAAAACATCCACGGGAACACAGTGTATGGACTAACGTGAATCCTAGTGGGGTCCTCAAAGGGTTCGATGACATAAAAAACATGGCAAGGGAAAAGCTGGCTTTTATTAAGGGATCGTTTTCTATAATTATCGAGATAAGATGCACAGCTTGAATTTTAGCCACCAATATTTCTTTTGGTTGCATGAACCACCAATAATTGACACTATTAATAATAATCAGCGATGATCATAATTAGTCCTGTATTTTCAATCATTAGGCTCTTGAGCACTGTTGATTCAGTTTATACTGATCATTTATCATGAAATTGTTGTGGTTTGGCGATTGATTCTCAAAAAACTCCTGATAACTCTCCTTGGCTTTGTTTGGAGTGAAATCATTGAAGATATATGGTCTGTTTAATTGTGTTATGATTTTTTTTCTTCTTAAACTTGTTTTTAAAGAATAATTATGGAAAAAAGTGTTTTCTGTACTTTTTATTGTTTTGAAAGTTAAAAGTCAAAACACAACAAAAACAACTCAGATATGTTTCTAAAAATAAAAAAATAGTTACAATTTTTAAATTTTTTTTTAAATCAAAACATGTCTTATCAAATGAGTTTTATTTTTATTTTTTATTTTTGAGTGTCTAAAAACCAAAAACTATTTTTAGAAATAGTATTCAACCAGGGCCATAATTTTCCAATTTTCATATCTCACGTTATGTTATGTTGCTCTAACACCTTGTCCTTCTCTGGTTCATTCTCATAACATGGCACATAGTTCAGTCTTTCATATCCCAAATGTTGCTAAAAGTTTTTCTGAATGCTTTCAAGGAACATGTATAAATGTAATGCTGCGAAACCCTTGATAAAAATAGTTTGAAGTACCAATTTATATTACATTTTGAAACCAGTATTCATTGCTATCAACAATGAACTAAAGTTTTTCTCCTTAAATGGAATGTCGAACCGGGGGTAGAGTGTTAAGCGTTAATTATATCATGTCTTTAGAATCAAAAATATGTTAAATAATGTTTAATACGGTCAAAGACATAGAGAATATTATTAGATGCAAAAGATTTTTCTAGTTTTCGTATTTGATAAGATACTGACATAAAAATGTATTGATTTCAGGTTAAAAAAAAGTATATCAGAGCATTAATGGATTAATGAAGTCGAAAGAAATCAAGACTCAAGTCAAGTGGAAGCCAAATGAGTGATTTCACATTGCATGTCGCTAAGTTTCTCGCACAATGAGTTACTCAACGAAAAGACATAAAAATAGCCAATCTTACAAACTTACTCGCTAGTTTGCTCGATGTAGCGAGCAAACCAGCAAGCATGTCAATTTATCTCGTTAGTTTACTCGATGCAACGAGCAAACCAACGAGCATATCAATTTATATCGCTAAAATGCTCGATGTAACAAGTATATAAGCGAGCAGTCACCTGTTTTCGGTATTCACACCTTGTAAAGAAAAATGTATGGATCTTTTTGTAAAAATACAATGAATTAGGGCAAGGGTATTGAGTTTTTACACGATTTGGGAAGGAAGGAAGAAAGCTCTGTTCTTGGATGAGGAAAAGGGACGATCAAAGCTTTACCGTGGAGATCGACGACTGAGTTCGTTCTATGTTTTTCATCTTATGTTCTAACTTTCCTGATTATGTCAGGCTAGGTTTTTGTGTTTGTTTAGGGTTCGATGGAACCAATGGATTCTTGATTGTTATCTACTCTTTCCTTTCAATTCAATGCTCAATCTTTCATGTTATGCAATTATTCTGTATTTCATTCTTAATTATTTTGTGAACTAATCACTCATAGAAGGTTACTAGAGTTATGATTCTGACATGAATAATTACTAGGTTTTGTTTGATCTAGGAATAGACTGATGAGTCCTATAACAATTTTGTTCATCGTTCTTAATGCTTGCCCTAGGTAGGATAGGGAGCACTAAAGTTTTGTTTAGGAGTTACCGTTTGGAAGGGAAGGGAAGGAAGGGGAAGGTTTTCTTATGTCTTCCCTTTGTTTGTGATTTAAAAAAAAATAGGGGAAGTTGTCAAAAAGTAGATACACACAAACTGAAATAATAATTTCTTCCATTCATTCGTTCGTTCATTTCTCTTTCATTTCTTTCATTCGTTCATTTTTTCCCTCTTCAATTGAGGTCTTTATATACAAATACCCTAGTAACGTTTATTCTAACTTTCAATTTACAACGTATAACGGAAATATTAAATTACAATTTTAATACAGAAACGTATAACGGAAAGATTAATTGAGAACAGATTTGAATTCAAACATCAAATTCAAATTTCAATTCAACACTCCCCCTCAAGTTAGTGCATGGATGTCAATCATGCCTAACTTGCTAATTGCTTCTACAAACATTCTTCCAGACATCGCTTTGGTCAGTACATCTGTCAACTGATCTTCAAGCTGGAATGATCATCAGCTAAGGAAGGAAAGGCTGGGATGGACATCAGCCACCAAATATAAACGGTGCCGGGATGGGCATCGACAAAATCAAATGTTCTGAAATGAACATCAGCAACATGAACCATGCTCCCCCTGAATAGGAAGCTAAAATAAAGCCAAACAATGGCAAAAATAAATCAAATACAAGCCAAATCAGACTTGAATAACACCACAAACATATGCGGGAATAAAATAAAATTGGCCAAATACAAACCATAAAAGAAAATCAAAATAAAAATAATAAATCACCGAAGAAGATGAAAATACGGCCGGAAGAAACAAGATTTGGAAGTGATTCGGTTTGGTTCGAAACTGGTTCGGTTCGGAAGTGGTTCAGTTCGGAGGTGGTTCGGTTCGGAACTTGTTCGGTTCAAAACTGTTTCGGTTCGGAAGTGGTTCGGTTCAAAACTGGTGGTTCGGTTCGATTGGAAACGGTACGGTTCGGTTCGGAGATGGTTCGGTTCGGTTCAAAAACGGTTCGATTCGGTTTAAAATGGTTCGATTCGGGAGTGGTTCATTTGTTGTTCGGAGTGGCCTTTCTCACCACAATGAGAGCAGGTGTACGAAGGCTTGTCGTTACAGTTGCGGCCAGAAGATGGAGAAGGTCCTGAGTGAGGTGGATGTGTGAGAAGGGCAGCACCATCACTGGGCTTAGGATTCCCCAGAGTATGGTGTTGTTGAGCTTCTCTTCGAACATAGGCATAAGAAATTTCAAGATCCAATCTGGGATCTTGACGTAGAATAATGTTTTAGGGAACATGAAGGGGGTTGGAGTTTTCAAAAGCAGAGTTGGCCATTGAAGAAGAAAAGGAACAATACGAAGAAAGGATCAGAACTCTGCTCTGATACCATGTCAAAAAGTAGATACACATAAACTGGGATAATAATTTCTTCCATTCATTCTTTTCGTTCATTTCTTTTTCATTTCGTTCGTTCGTTCATACTTTCCCTCTTCAATTGAGGTCTTTATATACAAATACCCTAGTAACGTTTATTCTAACTTTCAATTTACAACGTATAACGGAAATATTAAATTACAATTTTAATACAGAAACGTATAACGGAAAGATTAATTGAGAACAGATTTGAATTCAAACATCAAATTCAAATTTCAATTCAACAAAAGGGAAATGAGAATTTTTGTAAAATCCCCCCCAAAACCTTTTCACCCTTAAAATTAAAGTTTTCCCAATTTAGGGGATTTGAGGAAGAAAATATTAGAAATTACTTATCTACCCTTAGAATTAAAATGTAAAAACAACATATGTGTGAATCATTTTTTAAATGTAACACTACAAGACAAATTTTAAATACCGATAGAATTTGATGCCGGAATTTTAACAAAATTATATTCCATCGAAAATAGAGATGAAAACCGTTGAAACTAAAGGCGAAATTAAAGACGGTACAAGATTTGGTTATAATCACTTACAAAAATTTTCAACGAACAAAATTCTTGAAGGAAACAGAATTTTGTAAAAAATTTCGACGAAAAATATTTTCTTTGAGATTTTCAACGGAAAACATTTCCGTACTCGAAAATTTTGACCGAATATTTTTTTTCGTCAAAACTTTCGATGACTTTTTTTTTCAAACTTTTTGACAAAATTCTGGATAGAATCAATATGTCGTCAAAAGTTTTGACAAAAATATTTTCGACAAATTTTTTGACTGAATTTAGTTTCCTTCAAAATTTTAGAAAAAAATGTTTTCTTAAATATTTTCCGTTGAAAGTTTTCGACCAAAAAAAAATCTTGTCGAAAATTTGGATGGAATTTTGTTTAGTTAAAAATTTCTAACGAAAATTTTTTGTCGAAATTTTCAAAAAAATACATGTCATCAATCCGCGTGAGAAAAAATGTAATATTTTTATTGGTAGGATGCACTTAATCTTTAATATAGTAATACCAAAGATTTATTCTTTTTTAAGGATGTCTTAGTAAATAAAAAAAATTAGTTTTATACTCCACTCGCGAACCACATGGGGCAGTGGTGGAACCATAGATGATTGGATGCTAGTTCTCCAACACTTGGAAGCATAGCAATTAATAGTGAACTTAATTTTGAAATTGATTGATTTGATGTTTATTCGTGGAGAGGTGGACAAGGTATTCTTGTAAAATTGGGCAATAGGTGAAACTTTCTCTTATTAGTATTTGGTTATATGGGCTGGCCCAACATACCCAGCACAAAGAAAATGCCAAATGAGTGTTGCTCTGAGTATGGAAAGATGTAGAGTATCCCCTCCATACTGAACTGCAATTCCCATGAAGCAATTGGCCCAGTGGTTCTTACCATAAGAATTGGGCCTGAATACAGACCAATTTGAGAATCATGACATAACAAGTGAAAATTAGTCCAATAAGACATGTACCCACAAATTGCTTTACACTTTCATTCATGATTTAACAATCGATTGTGGCCGAATACATTTACTCATTTAGCTTGCCACTTTCACAATATCCTCTCTTTGTAAATTCAGGAAAGAAATACAATATATCTTGCCCCTTGCAGTCTAAAACAAATAATAAATAACATCTTTCATGTGTTTAACATGGCAAATTTGATATTCTATACAAATTCCTGTAATCTTGATATAAAAGATTTCTAATTTTCCATTTTCAACATATATAGTAAAAACTCATTCCATGTGACAATAGGGCCTGGCAAGCACCAATGAACACAATCATTATGTGTCACATTTTGGTTCATTGAATGTCCCCATACATATTTATTGGGATATCCATCAGGCGTCCGCAGCATAATCTCAGTTGTATTTAGCATTAAAAACTTCAAACCCCTCTTCCTTGCATCCTTTTGTGCTGCTTTAAACTCCTCCACTTGACTCATATATGTCTCAAGAATATACCCTTCAAACTTCATTTCTTCCTTAGTGTAAGGCTTTGTCCTTTCACAACTCCCTCCTTTGTCCCATTCAGCATTCTCAAAGTGAGCGGGAGAGAATGTTCTAAAAAATGTTGGATCGATTTCTATATTAGGAGCAAAACAAATGAATATCTCACTGATAAAGGAGCTGAAAACTCTATTTCTATTATCTCTTTCACAGGCTATTTTTGATATGAAATACAAAGGACCTATTTATAGGTCAAAATACAAAAGCTTATAGACTCCAAACAACACAACTCTTCATAACTAAAGAGCCAAACGACATAACTCTTCATAACTAAAAAGACACAACTCTTTATAACTAAAAAGACACAACTCTTCACATTTCTATTTTCTATTTTTTATCTCATTAAAATTTAACCCAACAAAACTCCCCCTTAAATTTTAATTCTTCTTTTTTTGAATTTTCCACCAATTGATTTTCTTCGCTGCTTCCATGTTGCATTCCTTTATGAAATGGCCGTTTAGAACACTTTGATAAATTGGACTCAAAATCAAGTGTAGGTGTCTTTATGTGTAGTCTTGAAAAATTAAACGTGGTAGACTAGTATATAGGAATACTGATTGTGTTCACATCTTGGAACAAGGTTGTAACTTTGTGAGAGATCGTGACTCTGTGGACACGAGAATTGTTGGAGGACAGTGCTTGACAGGTAAGATTTCGGTCCTTGTGGTTAATCCCCCGTTTGTTCCACCAAACTCCGAAGGAGGATGATAGTTTGATATGGTATGAGAAAATGATGTTATATGTTGCATGTATATGTATGTACGTTTGTGTGCCACACAAGAAGGTGTTTCCTTGTGTGAGGCGTAAGACGACGTTTCCTTATGCGTAGTATGAGACAGTATTTCCTTATATGGTTTGTTGCAAGACGGTGTTTTCTTGAGTAATGCATACTTGTTATATTCTCTAGCCAGTAGGATTATATTATTGCACACTGCATTATCATACATATTCTAATGCATGTATGGATTTTTATACTGTGTTTATACCATAAATGAGCTTAGGGGTGAAGGAGCCCTCCAAGGGTCCCTAGCTTACTGAGGTAATTATATTATCTCACTCCGCGTTATGTGGATTACGATTTCAGGTACAGGAGCTGATGTGCTGAGGCCTCGCGTGGCAAGGGGCTAGATGATAGATACTACTTGACATGATTGTCAGGGTCTTATGGATATTTAGATTAGTATCCGACATACTTTATTTTGGGTTGTATATGCCATGTATTTTTTGAGAGCATAAGAGATGTCTATGCTATGTAGATAGTCTGTATATGCTGTTAGTGATGCATGTTCAAGTCTATGTTACTTATTTAATTGTATCTCTTTTGTTTATTTGATGTAATTATATAAGTAACATCATGGAATTATTTTGAGACACTATGATTATGAGATAGCCTTGGCCATGGATGGCTGGGCAATACGTTTATCTATACTGTGGTATACCTGAATTATATTAAACTATCTATCAGGTTGAAATTATCATGGTGGGAATTATCCCCAGTGGTCCAGAATACAGACAAAATGCTCTCCATTTTATTTTGGCCATGAAAGTGAAAAAGTTTGCACTACATAAGAAAAAAGAGAAAATTTATTTGTTTATCTTCCACATTAATTAAGTTGAGCATGCTACGCTTAATATCATATGAATGTTAATTAATCGGCTGGCGTTACAAGGAGTAGGTTGGTTATTTTTTTCATAAATGGATCAAATTAAAATAAGTGTATTAGTGAAAACGTTGATCTAATTTGATCTTAAAAAACACTTACAAAACATGTGCATATGGTAGGCGTAGCTAGCAATTACAAGAAAGATAACATATAAAATTGATGAATGTATAAAATTTATTTCATTTGTCAATCTTTGTGCACATGTCGCCTCTCTTCAGCTGAACTTAAACCTTCCATCTTCAACATTTCGAACAAGAAATCGTTCCAATTGTCAATAGGACCAGGCAAGCACCAGTGCACACAATCATTATACAATGTTCGATTCTCATTAGGCCAATGCCCATATCTACTTGGATGACCATCTGGCCTCAACAACGATGCTTGTGTGGTATCAAGCAACCTATATCTCAAACCCTTCTTTCTTGCTTCCTTCTCAGCAGTTTTGAACTCCTCCAATTGAATCATATAAAACTCCAAATTTCGGCCTTCTAAATGTGTCTCATTGCTCTTAAAAGGCTTAGTTCTAAGGCAATTCCCTCCCACATCCCACGCCCCATTCTCAAAATGAGATGGTGCAAATGTCCTAAGAAATGTTACACCCTTAAAGTTCTCTAACCTATTGATGGCTCTAAATGCAGTCCTATGTGCCATTCTGTAGCCATAGTATATGGTTAAGTCAGGGCCATTTCCCATGAGGCAATACTGACATCCAACAAATTTTTGTTTCTCGTAGAACAGCAATGGCCTCGTAAACCAATGTCCTGCATTGAGAATGACATAATCGAAATCTTCAATTTGTGTTATCCATTTCTCATCAGGCTCATCAAGGTAAAGGTTGAGGAGTCCATATGAGCTTTTATCTGATTCTTTGGATCTAACTAAATGGGTTGTCCAAAAACTTGCCACGGTGAAGTTGTAGCTTGGGTACGTCCACCTCTTGAAATTGAAATCTCCTGTGTATGATACATCTATAGGCCGTTCCGCCTGAGAAGTTAACAAGACCAAGATTTTGTTAAAACTAAATAAAAGTCAAGACAAGGAATCGTAAATGTGGTAGTTCATCAAATAAAGTTTCATAAAAAAAGAAAAAAGAAAAAAAAATTTGGGTCTGTTTGATTGTGTTATGGTTTTTTTTTTTCTTAAAACTGTTTTGTAAAATAGTTATGAAAATAGTTTTTCCCAAGGTTCTTTACATGGTATCAGAACCTCGCCGTCCTCCACTTTCTCTTGTGGACTCTCTTAGCAAAGGTAGGTTGGACCTGTTGCATCATCCACTCTTCAAGCCCAATGGGCTCTAGTGTGAGGGGGCGTGTTGAGATATATAGTCTCACATTGGTTGTACGTGCAACTAATGTAGCCTTTATAAGGCCTTGGGCACTCCCACCCTTTGAGCTAGCTTTTGGGGTAGTGTATCCCAAGGTTCTTTACATGGTATTTTCTATATATTTTTCTTTTTGAAAGTTAAAAACTAAAACAGAAAATAAAAACAACTCAGAAATGTTCTCTAAATTTGATTCTAAAAACAAAAACCAGTTATAATTTTCAAAACATTTTTTACAAAACAGATCTTACCAAACAATTTTTTTAATTTTTTTATTCTAAAAACTAAAAAACTATTTTCCAAAACACATATAAAAAACAGAGCCTTTGTTTCAAGTGCGAATACTTGCCAATGTACAATAATTATGTAGGTTGTCGATAATTAATGTATACTTGCTATACTCAAGTTTCAAATCAATATTTTTTTTTATGTGGAGTCCTCTCCCTGAACAATCTATGTACTATATAAGTACCACAAGCTTTTCAGATTATTTTATAAGTGACATCACCTTTAATTATAACCATTCCTTTTAGCTTCCTTGATTATTTTAAGAGTAAACACCATTTTTAGTCCCTGGCAATATCCACGAAAGCCTTTTCAGTCTCTGGCAATAAAAAAGGGGACAAATTGGTCCCTTAAATAACAAAAAAGGGGCCACGTTCATCCTTCTGTCAACTCCACCGTCACGACTCAACCAACGGTGCCCATGTGGCACGTTAGTGTGCTGACGTGGCTTGGACGTCTGCCCATAGGGGCCATATTGGTCCCTTACAAAATGCACGGGGCCCTTATTGGTCCCTGATACAATATTTTTGCTAGACCATACTCTCCTTCTCTGCTATGCCTACTGCCACGATTTTTCTTCCTCCCTCATCCATGCCTCCACGTTATTTTATTAACACTTTCTGTAGAGTAATTTCTAATATTTCAAAAAAGTAAAATGAAAAAAATCAAATACCATAGAAATGTTGGATTTATTGATTAATTCACAGGCAACAAAAAGAGAAAGTTCATCCATAATTTTGCATTGAATATAGCTTGTAAACACATTAAGACCAGAGATCCTACCCCTTAATTTGGTGCTTCCAGAATGATGAGTTAGCTTCTTGCCCACGTAGATAACTGATGGGAATTATTTTCTACATTCAAACAGACATTAGAATTCATTTCTTATATCTTGTACTGCTTCCTTATGTACTGCTTCCTTAAGATTCAGTCTGCTACTGGCAATCGGTGTAGTTCCAAGACATTCACTACACTCTTCTTTTGTTTCTTCTGCCTCAGACCCCATAACTTCTCCTGCCTCAGACTCCAAGTCAGGTTCTGTTTCTTCCTCATGTTTGGTTGATAATGCATCTTCATTAGCATTTAATTGTGTAACAATGAAAGTGCCATTACCTGAGCCATATCTCATCCCAGTTTCCATTACATTCTGATCAAAAGCTGACACAGTTGAACTTTTTTCACTTGCATCTTCTAAATCAGAAATCTCTTCTCTTTTCCTTACTCCTCTTTCTCATACTTCTCTTTCCCATACTTTAAGGGATTTATTATGTTCTCCTTTTTTAATGACTATTTTCTGTATTTGAGGTTTAAAACATGCATAAGATATGGAGAACTTGTCAAAGTAAATAATTTTCTTTCTTTCCTTGAAGTTACTACATTAGCAGTTTGTTTGAGACAAGTAAAACACATGCAGAAGAAAAGCTTAGTTGGCACCTAGTGTCTGGATGCAAAAACATTGCTTACCATTTTTAGTGGCTGTTTGATAAAGTGAAGATGTTAATTAATAGATACTCAGTAAGAGCATTTTCCTTCTTGTATCTAACAAACAAAAATAATGGTCTTGAGCAACATTGAATGTTTTTGAAGATGTAGGTTTTTACAGCTTGACATATCAATTAATATCTTTATTTTACCCCTCATTTAGTGCGTGGTAATTACTCTCGTTTTCCTCAAAGTGTTCTTAAACAACTCTTTTCTATCAACCATGGTCCTATTATCCTTTCTGAATGAGGGAGGAGTAACGTGGAGGCATGGATGAGGGAGGAGAGGGAGGAAGAAAAATCGTGCCAGTAGGCATGGCAGAGAAGGAGAGTATGGTCTAGCAAAAACATTGTATCAGGGACCAATAAGGGCCCCGTACATTTTGTAAGGGACCAATATGGCCCCTCTGGGCAGGCGTCCAAACCGCGTCAGCACACTAACGTGCCACATGGGCACCGTTAGTTGAGCCGTGACAGTGGAGTTAACAGAAGGACGAACGTGACTCTTTTTTTGTTATTTCAGGGACCAATTTGTCCCTTTTTTATTGCCAGGGACTGAAAAGGCTTTCGTGGATATTGCTAAGGACTAAAAAGGGTGTTTACTCTTATTTTAATTCATGTTTATCTGTTCCCAGCAAAGAGAAACTCTGTGCATGTTAGAAACCCGGAGGATCAGCTCATAGCAATATTGTTTAGATTTCTTATGCTTCGGCAATAGAAATTCTCATGATAAAAATGATGGGAATGATATTAAAAACAAGGGAAATATAACTACGCTGCAGCGAAAAAAAAAAAATTCTGCAACAATGCATAGAAAAGTTAGGATACACCAACGGATCTTGACTTTGTTTTTTTAAAAAATAATGAGTGAATCTCATTTTTTTCTATGTCTGCTGCAAAAAAATTATATGCAGTGATTGTAGGAAAAACGGATCCTTAAAACAATTACATGTATAAGGAATAAATTGATTATTTTTTTCATAAATGGATCAAATTAAAATAAGTGTATTAGTGAAAACCTTAATCAAATTTGATCTTAAAAAAGACTTACAAAACATGTGCATATGGTAAGATAACACATAAAATTGAATGTATAAAATTTATTTCAATTTGTCAATTTAATTCCTTTCAGATTCCTGGACGATCTAATATGATATATCTGGAAGTTTGGGGTGATAGTTTTTACCGTAGAATATTGGGGAAATTTCAGCAATAATGACTTTTCATCAATTTAAAATCCCTTTTCTCCATTCAAATTTCACCGGTACATATCAAGTAAATTTTGAGCTTTAACCAAAAAAAAAAAAAAAAAAATAGATTTCCATAAAGAAAAAATTATTATTTAACTAAGGAATTTTTGGCTCTAAATTTCAGGTAAAGATACAGTCTTGTTTTGTAATAGAGCCTCAATTAAGTACCTGATTTTGGATCCTCTTATTTTTAAGCTAGAAGCTACTTATAAGCATAAGTTAGGCCAAACAAGTTTTAGGAAAAGCTCTTATCATGAAAAACTCTTTTTTTTTATAATGAAGAAAAAAACTGAAAGTTAAAAGCTCCTAGGAGGAGCTTTTTTTAAGCTCTTATTTACTTTTCTTGAATTGTGTACTTTTTTTTAAATGATGAGTTATAAAGATGGAGAGAGAGAGACAATTTTCTGGAAATATGTGCATTTAAGTAACTTTTAAGCTAAAGCTTTTATGTAATTACCAAACAGCTTTTAGTTTTTATTTTTAAGCTCTTTTTTTTAGCTTTAGCTTATAAGTATCTTCTAACTTAAAAAGAAGAGGATCCAAACAAGCTCTAAGTAATTTTCAAGGTTAGCCTTGGCTAGGTGTATACTTAAAGGTTTGGAGATGACTTGGAGTAATGGGAGAAGGCTAATTATAGTTGAAAGTGACTTAAGTAATGCTATTGCGTTGCTCACCAAATTTGACGATGCAGCTCGTGAATCCCATTCAGTGACTCGAATACGAGCATGACTGGCTAAGGACGTGAGAGTTCATTTCTAGCACATATACATGGAAGCTGATCAGTGTGCAAAATGATTGGCTAATTTGTCTTTAGAGAATCAGTTTCAGGATTCCTTTATTCGCTTTCTTGATCCCCGTCCTTATTTTAATTTTCATATCTTAGTTGATGCATCTTTTATAGGGAACTTCCCTAAGATTGGTTTTTGATTGTATTTCTTTTCTTGTTTTGTTGCTAGGGCTAGCCCCTTTTGTTCACCCAAAAAAAAAAAAAAATCTTATTTTGACTATCCAAGTTTAAATCTTGAACAATACCAAGAATTTTTTTTAACATACTAGACTGATATAAAAGTATGATCTTAGTTGATCAAAAATTGATTTGAAGCCACCACGGGAGATAATGAGCAGAGCGGGACCAAGTTTTGAACTTAAAAGGTTAAATTTGTGTTGAATATATCAGTATGATCTAGCTTGTTAGTTATGAATATAATTATCGGCTTGTAATCTGTCAGAATTACAAAAAATAAAAGCCTAATTTAGTCTGTAAAAAAAATAAGACAACAAAAAGTTTATCCAAAGAAAATATATGATCAACATTACTAATAATTTCATAAAGCTAGATTCATAAATTCTATGTATATCTAGGCAACATAAGATTGAACAAAATCATTCAAAAAATATATTTAACTAATAAGATGAGGTGAAATGAATTGACTAGAGAAAAATGACTATTATGAGTAGTATAAAAAAAAATTATTATATTAGACTCGTTTGAGAGGCTCTAAGGCCGAACTTTTGAATTGAAGCCTGAAACCTTTTTATTAAACAAACTTTTATATAAGTTCAAGTCTGGTTTCAACGACCAATTTTAGACATATAAGCCCAGATCTTCACGAGCAGGGCCTAAGACTCCTGATTCGTTTAGCACCTCCAGAAGCTACTAGGTTTGGTCTAGTGGTGAGGGGCTTGGGTAATTTATATTAGATTATGTGTTCAATTCCCACTTGTATTAAAAAAAACAAATTTAATAATATTCTTATCATAAAAAAAAAAATCAAATTATCAACCAATAAAGCATATTTATTGATGATTACCAAAAAAAAAAAAAAAACATATATTGATATCAACAGTTAAAAAGGATTAAAAAAAAAAACAAAGAAATTGAAAAAGTAGATATAGAACCGTATAATTTTGCTACGTGAGTAAGGTAGAAGAGACTCACCCCTGATAGGAGGCATATCATGGACTGCATCTGATTTCTGCCAACTGAGTCTCCAACAAATGCCATGGATTTTCCCCTGACAATTTCTAGGAACTGGAAAGGGTTGAATATTGGGAGTTCACATCCATTTGGCTTCCACCTCCATTTCATGAACTCTGAGTCTGGTCTTCCATACTTCATGCAATTTTGGTGTTCATGAATTGCCAAACATGTTTCGTTTGTGTAATATGGAGCCTTTGGATTTGGTACCCATTCCCCAGTGAAAATGTCACACTTCTTCACAGAAGGTGATGGCAAGCTTGTTGACTTATTCAAATCATCAAATGCTGAGGATGGTTGCTTGGATTCTTTGATCTTCAGGGATGATGAAGAGTATCTAAACAAAGGGTAGGACAGGGGGGTCACAGTAAAAACAAGTATTGCAAAGACTGCTAGTAAAGTCACTTTTGGGATAATTTGTTTTGGAGTATTTTTACCAAATAGAATCTCCATTACTTAGAACATCATTTGGAAAGGATGGGAAAAGAGAAACAGAAAGAAAAAGAGAAAAGGAGAGAAAGGAGTACGGGAGGCAGCACATGCAATGGCTTACTCTGATGAGTATTGACTTTCTAAATTGGCTGGCTCCTTCCTAGCTAGTTACAATTAAATATTATATGCCTAATTTAGGTTTTGATTATTTCCACATGTATGAGATGTTTAGAGTATTTGAGGTTTTCTCTTGTCCTTGTTTACATCCCTCTCCCCCCATGCTTTGTGCCTAGCTATATATAATATTGGTAATTGTCTTTTCATTTTTTGTCCCACTAACCTTAATTAGGTGCAATAATATAAGGGGTAGGTTATATTTACAAACTTTTTTGTTTACAAACTCTTACAAACTATACTATGTTATCTGGAAGAACATAATGTAATTTGTAACAAAAAAATTCAAAAAATTTTATAAACGGATTATTCACTATAATATAATTCATCAAACAGACGGTATTTCTTTTTCATTATACAGCGGAGGTGAAGAGGCTGCTTCTTTCTATAACAACGTATATTATGGACATATTCAAATGTCGTACTTATAAGTAAGCAACTAATTAAGCGGCAGGTAAATGATATTCATTATGACTTGTTCAAGGGTTGACTCATATTGAGCTTTGCTTTTAATTTGCAAATTACATTAACAAAATTTAACTACGTACGTTGAGATCTGTGATCATCCAAAGCCAAATTTTAATGTCGAATAAAGATATGATAAGAATTTTGGATCTCTAGGTTCAAGGGTAAATTAGGTAATTTAACAAGTTATAAGAAATGAGTTGCATCAAAGAATAGAAGCTCACGTTCATAAGGTTTCCACCTCCGATCCATTCGAGGAACTCTTTACCATAGTAAATTTCCCATTATCCTTTTTATAAAATATTTGTATTTCACACTCATTCATTAATTCAGTTTAAATATTATATAATTAAAATTCTTAATTAACCTTATCAAAATAATTGATTATAATATAAATATTGTTAAAAAATACTAATAACTAATTATCTCTAATTATTAAAAATAATAATTACTAAAATTAAAATCATTAATTAATACAATTAATAATTACTGATCACTAATTAATAATCAATAATTAAATAAAAATGAGCAATGATTAAAATTACTAATTATAATAATAATTATTCGTTATGTAAATTAATGAATGTTTGAAGTAAGTCCATCATATTTATACATAAGATCCCTCTCACAAAATATTCTAAATTAGTAATTAATTTACATAATTCTTTTTTATCAATTTATTAATTATAAAAATACATAAAT